>BRDA01001545.1:0-30304 GCA_036984385.1 Crenuchus spilurus | reverse complement strand
TATATATATATATATATATATATATATATATATATATGTATATGATTTAGTTATATAATATATAGATATTACATAAATATATAAATAAATAAAAATAAGTGTTTTTGAGATTCAAAACAATATCACAAAATATTATACAGCGATACTCAGTATGCTTGTACATCCTTACCTATTTCACATTCAGAACTACAAATTGCAGTGAAAGACAATTAGCTTTCATATTTTTTTTGTAATTGCTAGCACAAATGTCAACAATTTAATGTCCTTGGTTTAATTCAACTTCACAAGCTTTGACAGTCACATATTCTAATACTCCATCTAGTTTGTTGTTTAAATGCGACAGTGAAGAGTTGTCCCCCTGTGCAGTAACACACTGTGAGCAAGCTGATGCAGAGCAGTCTGCACTGGCTTCAGTTACACTAAATTTAAACTAGACAAATGCCGCACATATCTGCTCGTGCCTCGCCCCAGGAAACAAATGACTCCCACACACTTGCCATGTTAGAGCCATCTCCACACACACTCTCTTCCCTCTCACACACACTGACCCTGGGGTCTTGTAGGTGAGAGGACACTAGCATGATAGGCCACCTTTTGAACATGTAGGCCACATGCTAAATAAACTGTCAAAGAAGAAGATATATTGGGCAAAAATACCTGCAATACCAATGGCTCTCATCTATTAAGGACAAAAAAACCACATGACTATAATTTTTATCAAGAGTTTATTTGGTCAGTATGCTCACAATACCCAAAAAATACTTCTTAAGCATTATTATGTTATTCTCGTGTCATTACTGTTGCTATGTAGTAAACTTAAAGAGAAAATGAAGCATATATTTTACTCAGTGTGTTACTAATCAAATTATATTTACACCACATGTGAAAGGTCACACTCTTAACATACACTAGATACAGATTTTTGCTGTGTATTCTGGCTAATGCTAGTAAAGTGCCAAATGTCTTTTTGTATTCAATCTATTTGAAACTTTTTCCAGTTTACTCGGTTTAATTTAGATTTTCTCTGAATGTGACTTCAGTTGCCCAGTTGAGGCACTTAAAACTAAATGCTCTGATTGGCTAGCTTGCAAATAAATAGGATGGTGATGCTAAAAACAGAAAAGAAACCACTCTTGATAGAATGAGGGTAAAACAGAGAAAATATGAAAGGGAGATAATTGATGATGATTTGCACAGCATGCCAGAGAAGTGTACAGTGGAGTTTACTAAAGCCATAACCTTAAAAACTTAATTGATTGTGTGGAAATACCATTAACCTGACCTCACATGGATTTGGAAATTGCAATAGTTGATGTGTGGTTGGTGTACATAAAGATTATAGGTATGAGTCAAGGTTATTATACAGTATATTGGGATTTTGCAGTTGGCTTGTTTTTCTGTGCTGTTATGAGGGATTTAATTTTTGAAGGAGGAAATGGTATTTTCATGGTATGTCACTTCCATATACCAAACTCTCCTTATTCAACTATGCTGAATACAGTGTTCCATTCTAGGGCACCTTTAATTTTTTAGGTTGAATAGGATCCTGATGAAGTTTAAGTTAAAGGCAGGTATATAAAAAAAAAACCCAAATATTTGGGTTGAGTAGGTATAGGTAATTTTGTCTATGAAATAATAATATATTGTGCTTTATTGTCTATTTAATCTAATCTGCAAACACAGACAAGGACACACATGAACACGAGTGTGGTCAGATACACTAATTTTCTTTCTCTTGGGTTCACTGACTTTCTGGGACAAAAAATTGACCCTGTTGCCCCCATATGCTCTCTACGGTCCTGCATGGTGCTGGTTCTCACATTTGGGTTAAATGTTAACAGAGTGAAGCAGGGGCCTGAATGAGTCAGCATGTGCCCGTGTGTTTTCAAGCCCAGAGCACAATGTGTTGTCCCCATTTATTGCTGCCTAAACAATGCCTGAGTCACTAACAGCTGAGAACCAGGCTACATTATCCATGCAGCCATTGTCTAATGAAGCTGTTGTCTGTTGACCACATAGTACAACATAGTATTAAGTTATATGGTTAGGTATACACTGGTACTGTCAATATAGTTATCAATAATATCACATTCTGGCTATATACGTTTTAAACTTTTATGAAGTTTCATTTGGATGTTGTCATTTTGGATGACACAATCATTAAGCTTTTAAAACATGATCCTGGTTATATGTACTCAGATTATATGCAATCAACAACTATGGCAATATTTTAATACATAATAATCATGATTTTCTCATTTATCTTTGGTGTCCATTTGCCTGTGTGTCTCATAGTTACCCTACGAAGCTTATCATTACGCAGTGCAGGTCTAAATAAAGCTGCCTGGCTGAGATGACCTGCCCCCCCCTTCACTATGACCTACAAGCCACACACACACGCACACACACAAACAAACTCACACTCCTGGGCTCGTCTGAGCATTCACACTCACCTGGGGACGTGGCACACAGCATTCTCGCTCAGCTCTGCAGCTGCTAGTGGGACGGGAGCTGATGGGACTGTCCTGCTTCGAGGGGGCTGTAGGACCGAGCGTCTGCCCTCTACAGCTCTCGCCACGGCTGAAAATAACCGGCCCTGAGAGCGATGTAATTTCAGTCTTTCCCACGACTGAGACAGCGGGCCAGCAGGGCCAGACGTTAGGCTAGCGCAACCTCTCCAAACAGGGCAGGCTAAACATTCACTGGCTACTAAAACTGCATCTGCATTTGGCACTTAGCTAGGCATCTCTCTCTCTCTGTGTGTCCACACTGCTGTTAACCCTTACAACTCTAGAGTCTGACTGTTATTGCTAATTTAATTTTTGTAAATAATCTCATGATTAAGAACATGATTAAGAACAACAGACTGTATGAATAAAATATTTTCCAACAAAACTCTTTCCGTTAAATCAGGCTGTGTACACTGCAATGACTTTTCGTCAAATTCAAAATAACTGTGCTCTTCTATTAGAAACGTATTTAATTAAATATTCAAAATTTGTATTTTTGACAAAAATTTTATGATTAATCCAATTTCATCACACTTTTATTAGCCATGATGATTTCTAAAAGTTAACACATGACTCATGAGAGAACACGAACAAACGTAATGTGCTGCTAATTACCAGCAGAGATGCTTTAAGCTAATGAGTGACTTAGAAGCTGTGATTCGCTGGAACGTGACAAAAAAGCCAAAGTGAAGAAGCCAAAAGCATTTGTTACGGTAATCATTGAGCTGTACTTTGCATGAATCAGACTTGGTTATATGCAAACCTCAGTATCTTCATTACTTGTAGCAGTTTAACTGGCTAAGCCCCCGTCGACTGTTTGGAATCGGTGGTCTTTCACATCCTGAGAGGAAGGAGGGAAGTGCGCTGATATAACGACTGAAACCGAACTGCCAGACAACAGGCTACAGGAGGTGAGAGAGGTGAGAGAGAGGTCTGCTGAGAGAGAGAGAGAGAGAGAGAGAGAGAGAGAGAGAGAGAGTGAGAGAGAGCAAGCACCTTTCCTGTTCCTGTCTCAGTGGGAGAGAAGCGATGGTCCGTCTGTCCCTCCCCTTAAATTCCACTGCCATCTGAGGACCACATGGCATGCCTGGGCACATGGCCAGACAACTCTACTCACACGCATGCACACACATGCACACATGCAGAGTGCCACCATATCTAAAGCGCCACAGTCTGGAGAGGGCACCTTCTGCCCTTATTAATGCCACTTCTACACATGAAAGGCAGCACTTTGACTCATGGCCAACTCAACACCACGTTGCTCTGTAGAGCTATTTGTCTTTGTTATACAAAAGTTTTAGACATATGAGAACACGAAAAGTATGTCTATGTGTTGGTTTATCCCAATCCATGTCCTGTAGATTCAACTTAATTCATGTAATGTTCAAGTTCAAGTGGTTTTATTGGTCTTCTAAATATTTTTTTAGCTCATTTCCAATGCCAATGTGATTACACACACTATGTATCTTTATCGCCCGGGTAGCACTTGGAGGTTTAGGTGCCTTGCTCAAGGGCACTTCAGTCATGATGACCTACGTAAGAATCGACCTTCCAGTCACAAGATTAGGTCCCTAACAGGCCATGGCTGTTTATATCAGGCTATGACTCCACAGTGGTCGATCTCGAAGACCAGGATTGTGTACCCCTGCTTTAGCCCTTTCCAAACATCTCCTCATGATAAAATCCATTATTATATGTAGTAATCAAAACTTCATTATTTTAAATTCAGTGTGCTGTTTAAAGAATTCAAATGTTGGCTGAGAGCAAGTTGGGCACGTGCTATTAAACTTTGCTAAACTACACAAAAAAGGTATACCTCAAATTTAGTAAACATTTTCTTAACCTTTTTAATAAACATTAACATACAGTCATATTGAAACATGATCACCACCTACCTAGCAATTGGAATAACCATCCTTGGCTCAGAGTGTTAACTCAATGATGATCTCTGACACTTTCCTCATTGGGCACAAAAAGTTATGCCACTGGTAGGCACTCAATGTACAAGAAGAACATTCTTGGTACACCTTCACTAAGCCAGCTCTAGAACATCCAACAAAGTTAGCTGTTTTTCAGATACCACCACCCTTCACCTGGTATTCTATTATCATGCAGGATGATGTCCAAAAGGGCATGATGACAATCTACTGGGTGAAAGGTGGTAGCATCTCAAAATCTGCTAACTTAGTAGCAAGAATGGACTTCTCGCACTTTGAGTGCCTCCCAATTGCATAATAGTGGTTCCCTATGCGCTATTCATGCCAGAAGAGAAGAACGACTCCATTGAGTGGTACAGAGTGCTCTACTTTGGTTAGAATGGGCACAAGTGTCTCTGGTTACCTTCTAACACCTAATACGGTCCATGCCACAATGTCTTTTTAATATCATCCAAGCCAAGAATGGCTATTCCCACAATTACAATGATGGTCATGATATTCTATGACAAGTGTATAAAATTAGAGCTCTGGAGAATGAAGACAAAACACAAAATATCTAAAAATGAATTAAATATTTGACCCAAAAAAGGCTCCACTGTTGAAGTCAGAAATGCTAGACATTTGCCCTTTTTGCCCTTACCTCACACACAGTTCAGAGCAAATAACCAGTATGTTGAAGTTCCCATCTGGGGAGAATTTAGAACAGAATAGAAGACGGATTACTTTGTCAAAACAACCGCTGGGTTTGACATGTTTCACTCATTAATTCATTCACTATTTACTACAGTATTTGGTATACAGTGAAGAGGGGTATAAATCACACGTTTCATGATAATATGTTCCTACATTGATTATTTTAGCCAAAAATTAATTGATTTTTGATATCTCAATATGTACTGCAATGTGATTTGGTTTGATACCGATCTGCAGTTGATATGACAAAAATCCTCACAATCTATCAGGTTTTTTTGATTACAGCTGCCAATGTCAATTATTTTTCTATCAGTTAATCCAGCAAGTATTTCACCAATTTGTCAATTAATCTTTACTGCAAACTGACAATTTCAAGTTATGTTAAGTTATTAAGTTGATGACAAAATAATGTCATGGTATTATGCAGCAAAATACAGAGTGCAATTTGGCAAAAAAAAATTAAAGGGCTTGTTATTTAAGTAAAAAACTCTGCATATCAAACTAAGTGCAAAATATTTACAGAGTAAGCAACAACAGTGTCCCAATATTGGAATTCATGTTCTCTTAGACAAATCTGTAGTAATGTATGTCAAGATGTATTTTTATCTATTGCATTCATGACATTTTACACAAAATAATGGCAGAATAGCATCACTGAACATGACCAATCAAGCCCAATCAGCACTAACACACAATGGCACTTTCAATCACTGTAGAATAAGCCCAGATTCTAGTCTATACATTTTCTCAAACCAATCTATGAAAATTGTAAGATAGCAGGTAGAGTTTGTGTGTTTAATAATGGGTGTATTTTGCAACTACAATGACAAGCTCTGTTAACTCTATAAATCGTTGTGTTAATGTTAATTCTATAAACCTGAACGAACAACACTTATGGCAGTTCTGCCAGAACAGAGCTTGTGTGTTTCTTTTCAGGTGCTCGTACAGAGTGTTTGCTGCTATGGTGTCCCAGCCTTTTTGTTTGGTGTTCATCTGAAAACTTCCATACTTTCAATACCGTGGGTCTTGGGAAACTTTTACAAGCATCTTTTGCCCGACTTTGTCGCAGTCGACATGATGTTTTAAACTGTAGTGCTGACTGTAGAGCCAAAAAAGACTGACATGCACACATAGTAATATAAAAAAAAAAATGATGAAATCAATTGAAATCAAAAGGACAAATTCATAACATTTTTCGAAATTATTCAACGGTTTAACGTAATTTTAATAACACAATTTCAGCATCAAAGTTATTCAATTATGCCAACCAGCAGCCACAATTTCTATGAATTGCAAACATAGAACAGAAGAATTTATTGTAGAGAACTCAAACAGCACTACAACATGGCTATTGCATAATATCTCATTTCTGTTAGAGGGAGTGGTTGAATTGGAGCTTTTTATATCAGTAGAGATATAAAGTAATTTTATATCAGTAACATGAGAGCTCTGTAAAAAAAAAATCATTAAATATGTTTAAAATAAGGATGTATATCTTGACCACTAAGGTCGATTCGATACGCATCTCGATACACTGCCACCGATACAATATAATTGTGATACACTGAAACCCCTTGTCGATACGATGCGATACAAATCACTCCTGTTCATGATACGATGCGATTAAAAAATTATTTGATAACGATATGACAATTATAAGAGGATTCGGTTTGATAAGTGATCATTCGATACAGTTAGTTGAGGTTTGAAGATGTATTGGCCTAACGCATCAGTTTTCTTAACTCAATAGCACAATTCTGCTTTACTCTCTGTAACAATTTGAGGGATGTATGCATCTGGTTGTTTTCAATGGAACAAAACCAATACTTAATATAAAAAAACATAATTCAGTATATTCAGACAGAGCATTAAAATGTATTCAATTGAATTATTCAGTTATATTCTCCGTCTATATTTATACAAAATGTATAAAACATAAGATGAGCAGTTTTCAAAAGTACAGTATTAACAATGTGCATAGAGAAAATTATGATCTGCAACACATACTACTGTCTGCTAGACTTATCTGCTACACAAGGTTTCAGGTAGTTGACAGAGTAGTGAACATAAATGGCTGTAATTCCATTTTACAAAGAATAAAAATGACTACTAACATGCTACTAATGTATTTGATTGCCCCACGGCATTGTTTGCAGATTGCATGCATCTTGTCAAGTTGACCACCTCGCTTAAAAAACCCAAAATATTGCCACACATTTGATTTGTGCGTCTTTTTTCGTGCATTAAATATCACTTAGTCATTGCAAATGCTCTCGTTTCCCTCCATCTTTGTTGCTTGCATCAGTGCCTGAGGACATGATGGTGCATGTATGTTGCCTCGGAAAAAAATAAATCAATAAAAAAACATGTTGCCTCGGAAAATATGTTACAATAAAGAATATATACTGGAAAACAAAACACCCGATTTAACCATGGTATTTGCCAATGCAAAAAGGCTAGAGGCGATGCACCGTAAATTCGCCAGCAAATTAAACCTGATGCACCTTGAATCTACCGGTGCAGTCGAATCGCAGACGTGTGTGCTGAATCACTGATATGAATCGGTGAATCTCCCCATCCCTGGTATAAAACATCCTTAATCTCATTTTTGAGGAAACACAGCTGAAAAAAAACCTGCATACACTGTTATACATCTACACCGCACTGATGGAGTCAGAAATGTTCACAGGGCTGTGAGGATAAGCACACTACCTTGCGATAATGCTATAGTGTGATGCCTACCACTGTGTTGAGTTCATTGCTGTCATCACCATAAGCTAGGGGAACTCCCTGCCCTGCACCCTGGAATGACCCACACCAATCAAACAAACTGATCAAAATTATGGGGGTTAACTAACTGTGATCATTACTGAGTTCCCCCATAAGGACGTGTGCAGTGCCACACCATAATAAACTGCAAAAAACACACAAATACAAATTTCCCTTAAAATGACACACAGTAAACGGACAAATTAACACAAAAACAAAACCACATTAATAGTGTTGTATTGTGAGAGGGGACTTTATGCAGTCAACAGTAAAAGAAATTCATGGAATAAACACACACAAAGCTCTTCCACAGGCTTCATTTGTATTTTTTCCCATATTAAAAATATTACCATAGCACAGTTGTGTTAAACTGAATATGCTAAAGTGTGCTATAATTTTGCATGGCCCATCTGATGATCAACCCAATATCTGCAAAGTCAAACAGCCTTGAATTTATTCAAATGATCAGTTCTATGCTTTAGGTTGGCCTGAATGCATGCAGCAGCCAATCGTACTCAATTACAAGAAAACAGACATCGCAGGACAGAATGTTGTGTGAATGCTGTCCTTTCATGACAAACACATGCAACAGCATATCTCTCAGAGCAAATTTTGTTTGACACTTGTCTTGTTGGCGCTTCATCACTGATAGGATAAATGACAGATAAAGGTGAAGAAGATGAGTGCTTTGTTTACAATATAAAAGCATAAGCCATTTGTTGTGATGTCCCTCAACACTAACCTCAGTTAACCCTTTAAACTGCAGGCTTATTCAGTTATTAATTGTAACCATTTGAACCTTAGGCTTATTATCGGGTTATTAAGGTTAAGTCTTATTATACTGTAGTTACTATGCAAGCTGTGCAGTTAGTAGAGTGAACAATTGATGTGTGTGTATAAAAAAGGCTGATGAAAGGCAACTGCATCATTTATTGCCCCTCACAGAGTTCTCACAGAATGTTATGTGAAATTACAAATATTCTGTCTCATGCCCAAGGTGATGCATGATATTACTGTTATATTACAGTTATGTTGATGTGAAAATTATAATATTTTCAGTTGTATGATACAATTTGTGCCTGTATCTGCTCATATTTCTTAAAAATAAGGCTTGTAAAGTTGCAAAATATTGATTTATTTTGTAAGGATCTACTCACTCCAGAGTAACTTTTGAAAACCTGCAGATTTTTAACCTGTTCATCTGTCCTGAAGTGACCCACATTTCATTGACTGACTACACTCAATGACATTATAACATGATGAGTCTTCACTACGCCTGAACTAGCAAGATAAAGATAATATAAGAAGCAGTTCCTTGCAGAGGAGGTCAAAAAGATACAAAAAGGTAAAAAATATATGACAGCACCATCAAACCACAGCAATAATCATGGGATCTAGAGATACAATAATCACATTTTTTTATGTCATATAAAATATTTTTTACCACAGGAATTCGGATATTAGTCGTTTGTGACTAATGCAATCCTAGTCCAAAATTCTGCCTGTTGGATTTTAGTTTTAGATTTTAGATTTAAGTATAGAGTCCGGCTACATGTTAATCTGGACACAATATGAAAGTGGTCAACACTCCAGTTTCCATCCACTGAATCCAAATCCACTTTCACCCAACAACACTCTTTCCAAATGCCCTCTTTCCAACCCTTATTATTATTATTACTTTTTTAGTTAATTTAGGGAAAACTTAATTGGTTATTAGAGTTTCCAGGCTTTGAGTTCATCATTTTCCAGAAAGTAAGGAAAAACGACACAAGCAAAAAGTCAAAGTCAAGGCTCAAGGCACAGTGACAAAGCTGAATGAACGCAATTTTTGGTGAAGTCGGAGGTGATCAAGGAAAATGTGACAAACCTCTCACTCGCAGACTCCTAGATGGGACAAATTTTAATTGACACTTCATCATAATCAACAATGCCAGAACTACTGACTCTAATCATGATGGAACAACAAACAAAACAAATGAAATAAGAACCATGGCTAAGAGCAAAATACACCAGAATTTACATATTATTTACTCAATGTGATTTTTAAAAATAAACAAATAAATATCTGTTTTACTACCACTGGTTTTTGGCTGAGTGACTTTGGCGCCAAAAGCAAGTATTGTGACGAATGAAGATACAGACGGAAAACTGCAGCTGGGGTTTCTTGCTTAATTAGTCTAACCCTACCATACAGAGGATTTTAACTAGGCCTGACTTCAAACAATTTGGAATCAAAGCGATAACACACAAGTAGATTGTGGGAAATGTTATTTTCCTCTGCCTGTTTTCTGCTCACTCGTGCCACATCAACATGGCTGTGTTAGAGCATCAGGTATTATATCATGTTGCAATGCAAAAACAGCTTTTTTGCTGCTCTTTAAATGCCGTTTTGCATTTATGAAGGAGCTTTTGCAGTCAGTCTCTGCTTGTAAAATTAAATTAGAAAAACATACTCACAACCACCCACACAAAGCATGGCGGGCTGACTTTATACAAATCTGCTTCCTTCTTGACACACTCGAGCAGACTGACAGATGCTGATTTGTGTCACTTTCGACACAAAGTCATGATTTCTCTCTGACCAGTTCATAAACGCAAACTCACATCTGTTTCAGTGTGGCCAGATTCAAATTAAAGGTTTCATGCTCATAGCCTGGGAACATCAGGCCCTACCAAGTGAAGCAACATCAAACTAACACACACATACACACAAACACAATCTGCATGTGCCAGCAGAGCATGAGCCAAAACAGAAGCAAGTTTCAGCAAATCATTTTTGTCTCAAAAGAAAATTACAGCCTTAAAGTTGTCTTACTACATGTTATGACACTTGCAGAGATATCTACGACCAAACAACACTTCCAGTTTTCTTATTTGTGTGATGGAGAAACCCAGTTTGCATGTAATCAGACAGTGACATGTTATAGATGCATTATTACCTTCAGCTTTCACATTCAGCATGCAGTGGATCCCTAAATCATGCAAACTAAATCAATATTAAAAAGCATTTGCATTACAAATACAAGAACGTACATTATTTTATATATATAAAATATTTTATATTATTATTATAATAATCATTATATATATATATATATATATATATATATATATATATATATATATATATATATATATAATTCTTATGTGACTGAATGAAAATCACATTATATCAGGCTATTCAATTGCTGAGATGTAAACTAAGTCATTCAGAGTGTTTTAGTGTGAAATTTTGTACTGTAGAGAAACTTTTAAATGAATGGAGATAAAAAGCTGTGATATCTTCAATGTAAATATAGTCATTTTATTTATATAAAATCAGCAATGTACCTACAAGTGTCTTGAGTTTTTATATGTAACATCAATAAGGGTAGAAAAGTGGTAAGTTTCCTTCAGGTACTAACTGCCTTACAACACCCTGTACTCATGTCACTGCCAAAAATTACTTTTAAATCAAGTTTTGGCCAATACTTTATATCTACGCTATTATAAAACATTTTAACATCAGAAAATTGAATGCAATTGCTTTTTTTCTGTGAGGTAACTTTATAAACTGTTAAAGACTGTCTGGTTCCTATATTAATCATAATAAATAATTTTGCACAATTATATGCAATGGCACAGTTCACATGAAAGCACTCTGAGTGACTTTTTAATACATCTTATCAATTTAATTATACAGCAAGTAACTTATGGACATAATTAAACTAGTGAAATAACATCCACGTGCTTTTAAATTGTCATGTGACATGCAGAGTTGTGTAAAAATCAACAACTTTTATTGTTATTATTAGTTACTATATGCTTTATTATATGGAGGGCAGTTTTTTGCAAAAGGGCAATAATGCATTTTGAATGAATGACTGGAGTGAGATGACTAATTAATTTTATAGATTTTTAAATGTAAGTGCATACAAATATACAAGTGCATTTGTACCAACAAAGTCACTTAATTTTAGAAAGGGGGGGTTTATGTAAAAAAGGGAAAAAATATATATACAATAACATTTGTCATACAAATGAGTGGCAATGTCAAAGCCCTGTGACAAACACAGAGAAATGCAACTGCTTCTATTTTATGAATGAGATGATTATTTTGGATGAAATGTTACCTTGGTGGTTCTTAACAGAGATATGTTTAGTTTTGGTAACTTTTAACCAGGTCAACACAGAACAAGTCTCAGGCTGGTTAGCACAGCTGCTAACGCGGCTAACAGAGCAGAGCTGAACTCAGCCGGTCACTTCTCCTGGTCATGTTTACAACTACACCACCAAAACAAACACTTCAGTGTCTGTCCAGAACAAAACCCGAAAGCCTGTCTCTGCTGCACACACTGGTGCACTGAAAACTACACAATAACCCCAGACAAGATGACCAAGGATTGAAGATCCTCAGTACGAATGAATATGAAGTTAAGTTCACCGCTCCACCTTAAATATTGTATGAGTGACACTGTGGCGCTTCGGGGGACGTGGTGTAACAGCTGCGCTATTTAAGGTGGAGCGGACCACTAGAGAACTTCAGAGTCGTGTGCGGCGGGGAACAGGCACTGACCTGCGGGGCCTAACGGCGGCTGCTGGTGGCCGTCCTCACCGAAGATCAGCCTGAAGTCCAGCTCCTCATTCCCGCTGCAATTTGCACTAGTCATCGGGTTTGGCAGCTCGGGCTCTCCCGTCTCTCCGCGCCGACTCTCGCCAAGTAACAACTCCTGCACGTCACAACATTTACTAACAAAAACAAGCCAAACTTGGTATTAGTCGTCTCTAGCGCTGCAGTGTTAGTTGTGCAGAGAAGCAGTGCTCTCTCCTTAAGCCCGGTGACCCAAACTCGTCACCGTTCACAGAGTTCAGCTCAGTGCAGCTTCTCTAAACTTTGCGCGGAGTTTCAAATGTGTAGTTTTCATCCGCGCCGCGCACAGGAGGAGACCTGCCGATGTTTATCAACACGGTCGTGGAAAAAGGGCTGTCCGTAAAGAATTCTCTCTCTCTCTCTCTCTCTCTCTCTCTCTCTCTCTCTTTCTCCCTCCCTCCCTCTCTGCTCTCTCTCTCTCTCTCTCTCTCTCTCTCTCTCTCTCTCTCGTCGAACTGCTATCCCAACTTTTACTAACAGCGCGTGACAGGGCAGTTCCAGCGGTGACGTCACTAGGCTCGGCATACAGCAGACGCGCGCACATGCTGGACTAGAGGAAGGGGCTTATGGGAATTGCAGTTTCCTCTGTTTTGACTCATATTAGGAAGTGGCAACTGTGCTAATTCTTCTCCCACTGACTGGAATATCGTGGAAATAAAGTACACTTGTGTTCAGAATTGTCTTAAAAACGCTAAAATGTTATATTTTATATTAATTACATGTAAAAAATTACATTACAAACCTTTTTTACTGTATGCTTATAGCTCATATGAAGTCTAGAATCTCAAAAACATTTTTGAATATTTTTCAAGACAAAGAATTTTTTTTGACATAATCTCTCTGATTTTCAATACACACTTTGTCCATCTATCAACAAGCTGTCATTCACTTATTAAAATGTTTTCAGCTCTTCAGTGAGCAAATCACAAACTTTGTTGAACTGTGCAAATCATGAGTGGAGCAGTCATTATTTGTTGCACTGCAGCCATAAATGAACTGATGTAACACATTCAGACCTGCATAGCAGTTACTGTAGAGACAGCGACCTAATAAGCATTGATAAGACATTGCAGCCAACAGAAGTTTTAATATAACTAAACTGCATATCATTTTCGACTCACCCTTGCATTTAGATATTTCATTTGAAGTTTGAATACATTACTATTCAAATAGTATCAACATTAAAATAAAAAAGGTGAAATCTAAATTTATGTGAAATTAATGTAAAACAGTTTACCCTTTTGAATCATGAACACAAATGAATTTTTTCAGGATATTCACATTTTTGGAGATGCACTAGTATTGTAGTGAGTGAGAACATGGCACAGTGTGTTAAACTTCTATATATATAAGTGAGGAGATTATATGCTAATGTAAAGACAGTGGTGTTCTGAAAGCAAGCTATATAGTAGCTTATTGGTTATTTCTGCAAATGAAGAAGTTTAAAGGCTCAGTCAGAATTAGCTAACACTGTGATGGTCACTGCACTGGTAAAGCAGATTTTACTTTAATAAAGCTTCACAGTAAATGGGAGAGAGAAGCTCATGCTTTTTATTAACTAAATCATATTATGTGTAAATATATTAGGCTAAACTGTGACCTGTACTTTGGTACAAAGACAAATAACATATGAAGCTTCAACAGAATGTTGAAATGTGCCCTTGCAGTCAGGATATGTTGGTGAAATTAAGAAGAGTTAGTTATTTGCATTATTATCATTTACAGATTGTGTTCTATGTATTATGTACCTGCATGCACCCTTTAAAGTAAATGTGTCTCTTTAAATAATTAGGGTCCAGTGATACAGCCACCCACTATTAGATTAAACCAATTATCTCCTAACTCCATGTAGGCTACTACTGGCAGCGGGTCAAATCTGGATTTGTCATCAATTACCTAGTACATTCTTAACATGTAGGTTCAGAGAGGAAAGCTGATGCCTACCTGCTGGCTAAGGCTGAGGCAGAGAGATGTATTTGAGACTGTAAGCTGGAACTGTGTGAGAAGTCTGTTGTTAATGAGACTATGCAGCTTCACAAAGCGAGGCCTTGCTCAGGTTACTCACAAAACAAACACACACACACACACACACACACACACACACACACACACACACACACACACACACACGCACACACACACACACCTGCTCACACCTATAAATAAAAATTTACATTTTCATGCCACCATCTCATTTAATGGTTGATTTAATTTGTGAATGAAAACAGCTAATCATTTAATAGCTGATAAGGATATCTTCTAGACACTTATCACCTATGCATGTTTATTTCATCAGCTTACTGAGCTGCAGCCAATATTTGAAAAAAAAAAAAGAAAATAGCAGATACTAAGATTAAATTAAAAGATCTTATTGTAGGAAAGTTTTACTATTGGCTAAAGTTTTGCAGCTAAAAGAACACAAAACAGAAAACATTCCAGTTTGTCCTTCAGGTTCATTGAACATTTAAATTTACACAACTTTTGCCTTACTTTAGATAAGCCAGTTATCTAAGACATAGTTGGCATTTGAGGCTTGGTTCTTTTGTTTTGCACTGGTTTTACAAAGCTAATGTAGCTAATAAGTAATGGAAACCTATGTTCCACTAATTAGCATCATGCACACTTGCCTCAAACCATGTTATGCATTCTTAAATATATGCCTGTATGACTTCTGATTCAGTATGCATTCCGTTAACTATACAATGAACAACACTGCACAGTAGTAGAACACATCTTGGAGCTTGAATTTTGTCCACAAAGTTTACTCAAAATTTGAGCACTAAACATCTATTTTTCAATTAACTTTATTTGGCATCAGTAGAAAATTACAGTATTAATTAGAATGATTATGGCCTGACTCTTGGCAGTTTATACATTTATTTATTTATTATTATTATTATTATTATTATTTATTCTTCCCTCTTCATTAGGTGACACATTTAGTGAAGACTGTATATATAATGAATGTCAAAAGTTGTTTAATTTCTTTTTTTTACGTTTATCAATGGTGTACCACTAAGCAAGCATTGAAAATATTGGTAGCATTGTTTCTACCATATTTGGATGATAACTGCAGCAAGTGCGCAGGCTGGAAAGAGGAAATTCAGTGACATTTGACTGTATGTGGTTTATTGTTGAGAGAAAATATGCACAACAAGATTTTACAAAAGGATTTTAGTATGGCAGCATATTCAGATAATCAATATAAAAATTTGTTGATTGTTATTTTGTATTATGGTCTCACCATGTGCTTTTACATCCAGTACTGTACAAAACTCAAATATGTTATTTTAAACCATTTATCTTGACAATAGGTGCACATATATATATATATATAATTAGAACAAATACAAATGAAGATAAATACAAAAAAATGTCTTGCTTTGACAAACAGTTAGCAGTCTCTTTCAAGCTCAATTCAGTTCAGATGCTAATTAGTCATCACATTAATGTATTAAATTCATCAGCACCACACATTATTTAAGGTAATGAAGTACTGATTAACCTGTTAAAGCTCCATATAAATGCAACATATTGATGGTTTGTTACACACACACACACACACACACACACACACACACAAACCGAATATATACAGTATGTGTGTGTGTGTGTGTGTAAACAGAATAGAGGTATATAATTTTTAATAGCACATTAAAATGTACTTAATTTGTTTTTGTTCTGGGAACCTTTTTTGCTGCACAGCACTGAAGGGACCTTATGTAGGTTACATCCTGCAACTCCGATTTTTCAGGACAAAAACTGAAAGCTCAGTTTTATTTGTTTGGAACTTATTCAAACATCAGTAAAGGATTGCAACCCCAAATTAATGTTTTGTCAACATTTTCTCAATGTTTTAATGCATATTCCAAAAAGATACAGCATATGGTTTATTTGAAGTACAAACTGGATTAATGGATTAGGAGTTCAACTTTAATATGTATTTTTTTGCATGTATCTTAGAAAATAAGAAAATAATGAAGGCCGAGGCAATTTAACTGGTTAACCGAAGCATGTATCAGATGATACAAATAATACTGGAGTGCTATGAGGACAGGCAATTGGAACGTGTTAAAGCAACACATTAACATGCATGATATTGCTGCATATTCCATTAATTGAATTTATATTAATGTTTGTGTTTTTCCTTGGCACAATTTCTTTCTCTCTCTCTCTCTCTCTCTCTCTCTCTCTCTCTCTCTATATATAATAATAATATATATATATATATCAGTGTTCTGTCAATAGTAGAAGTTAGAGTGCGGAGTCTGGATTATTAGAAGACTAAAACAGTGCTTCATAATAGAATGAGGTTGGAAATATTTTTTATCCTTGCAAACTTTAAAAGGACCAGCAGTCATCTGATGCACCATGGCATCAAAAAGCCTTCAGATAGCATCCCACAAACCAATGAGTGGGTTTATTATGGCATTTAAATAACAGATATAAAATACAGAATGAAAATATTAGCAGAGTGGGAAAACACAATGCTGTGTGTATCAGCACTTTCTCTAGCATTACAACCAGAACAAAACGAGCTGAGTGTGTGCTTTCTTATCAGAGCTTTTTTTTAGTGACAGGGAATTTACAGACTTAAAATGGAGAATGTTTTTGTTTGACGCATGTGGGCGTAAAAAACGCAAAGTTCACATATGCATGCGAAAACATCAATATCACATTTCCTGTGGTCTTAATTTCCTCCAAGACATGCTCATGTCTTTAGCATTGAGTATTACTGCTTCTCCAGGTTCCCCTATTAACAGTGTAGCCAGTGGGATGGGCAGGAGCAGTGTGAGGTCACCAGGTTTCTGCAGGCTCTTCGTGCTGTGCTGCTCAACACAGATGCTTGTGCTTGAGCTGCGCTTTGTGTAGAAGCTGATTTGGAATACTTTTAATTGATAGAAAGTATATCTAACAATATTGTTGATGTTGTAAATGTTTGCAGTGGATATGAACTTGTTGCTCTGCAACATTCGAAGTCAAGCAGTGGTCTAAAAAAGAACTATATTGTGTCATTATATTATCTTGGTTTTAAAGCTGCCCACCCACTTATGAAGGCAGATGCGCGTGAACACATACGCACTGTCACACGCGCGCAAAAACACACCGCCTACACAAACCTGCAGAGTTTGAAGAACTGAGAAGTTGAAGAAGTTTGCATGCTAAAGTGACAGAACATACGCTTTAATGTAGATACTTTTTTAATGCATAATGAAAGATAATGAATGTAAGGAAGGGTGCAGATGCATCATGCAAGACTATTTCTGTCTCTTAATTGAGCTAATAAACAAGCTTTTGATCTTTAGACCTTGAGATGTTTATCTGTTTATCATTGCGCCATAAGGGAATCCTGCAGGGAATATCAAAGGCATGCAAGGCTTTGTCTCTGCTGAAATTCTACAACTTTGAATTGTTTACAACTGAAAATACCTGTGTGCCTTATCTGGTCTGATGACCTTTGAGGGAGCAGGATAAAGCACATGGTATCCGCAGTTTTGCGTGGGAGGCACGATGTGGTTTGTGATATTGTGTTCTCGTAAAGAAAGTCAACAACACAAAAAAGAGAGAACTTTCTCTTCTTGTGCATGTTGAGGTTTGAAGCGAGCGCTCCTTTCATTAATTTCACCCTTATTCATTGAACTACATAGCTATGAATATGACAGAATTACAATGACTACATCACTATTGTTAGTGTCACATGTCACTGATGCTCATAAGTGGAGATGTTCATTCATTATTATTATAGTGATCACATGGTCTGAGATTTCTTTGCAGTTAATCACTGAAAACCACAAATGAATAATAGTATCATATATAAGACTGCTATAACAACCCAACTCTGAAAATGGTGCAGATACTGTCATCATTTTGCATGAGCAAAAAATACATATTTAGCTTTGCAAATTCATTTAAGCAATAAGCAAATCACACTGATAAGAAAACACTGAAAGAAGCAATGGTCTTCTACCAGGGGCATAGCACCAAATTCTGGGCCCTATGCACAAGCAGTGCCCAGGGCCCCGTCCCCTATTATTAAATATATATATTTTTAATATTTAAAGGAAAATAAAATTCCAGACTCCTCAAGGACCCTCTCCACACTTGGGGCTCTGGTAACTCAGTGCCACTATTCCCCCAATACGACACCCCTGTCTTCTACTGAACTCCATTTCACCCTACACAGTAAATCTGCCAGTGTTAAATTAACACAATTAGAGTTAAATTAACACTAATAGTGTTACATTTTGACACCCTCAGTGTTAATTTAACTCTAATAGTGTTGATTTAACACTGGTATATTTACTGTGTAGTAATTTAGTATTTAATATGCCATATTTCAATATACATTGAATGAGACTGATTGCTAACAAGCCAAAAGTTGACCTAATCCAAGTCATGGCACAGTTCTACAGATTTATACCAAATGGAATTGTGTAAAGACTAGAGTAGAATTATTTATTCCATTTAAGCCAAAGTGAAGTTCAGATGGATGATGCTGGATCAGTTTGAGTTGATTTATGCTGCCACCTAATGTCTGTGTTTCAAACAGCAACAGCATGATCATCAAAAAATAGACCACAAAGAGCAAAAAATTAAAGGGCTGATACACTCCTGATGCTCACTTCAGACATTTATGTAGTTTTATGTATACAATATGTTTCAACCAATGAAGCAGGTTGTCTTTGTTAAAGCATATTTAAGACTGGTACACATGACATGTTTGTGGAATGCCTATACTATGTTTAATGAATGCACTCAGCTGCTTCTAATTGCAAACATTGCTGATACAGATGCACACACAGCTTGTCTAGTCTCTGTAGCAAAGTATTGCCAATAGAATAGGACTCTATAGGCAGAGAGAACAAAGCCTGTTGGCCACATGTCTAATGTGTTGGACACTTTTCTCTTTGCTCCTGTGTTCATTTTAGATGTTAACTGGTCTACTATGGTGTGTTTATTGTTCTGTACCACTTAAAGGGTCATTGTTCCCCTCTGGCATCAATGGCATCAAATCAAATCAAATCGAATTTATTTAAAAAGCGCTTTTTACAACTGATGTCACAAAGCAGCTTTACAGGGTTAGTAATAACAATACGAGAAATCCGTTCTTTGTGCACTGTTAGAGGCAGCCGTGGCCTGGTGGTTAGAGAACTGGGCTTGTGATCGATTCACAGATCCAACAGGTCATGACTGAAGTGCCCTTGAGCAAGGCACCTAACCTCTAGCTGCTCCCCGGGCACTGTGATTAGGGCTGCCCACTGCGCCGGGCATGTGTGCTCACTGCCCCCTAGTGTGTGTTCACTAGTGTGTAAATCTGTGTTTCACTGCACGGATTGGGTTAAATTGCGGAGAATTAATTTCCTAAGTGTGTAAAAAGCACAATGATCAAAACAGTACTCTAAATCTAAAAAACCTTCACTACGGTGCCTCTAGAGCATTCAACAAAGTTAGCTGCTTACAAGATGCTAGCACACTTTGCCCTGTACCATATTATCATGCCCTTTTGGACATCGGATCACATTCTTTGACCATGATGATGGTCTTACACTCTGCTACAATTGACTGGTGTGCTTGCTTATTTATACATGCAGATAACTATGTCATGTGGCATCTGTGACATCCCAGTCAAACATTTATTCCAAACAAGGGGTGGTCATACTATTATGATATGACTGTATAGTACTGGACTACAAAGCATTTTTTGAACAGACATTTTCCATTGAAAAGAACCTGTAGTCCAGCGCTAGGCTTTAATTCCCAAATAAATACAAATAAATACAGTGTCTGTGATGGAAAAATAAATGGGCTAAAGCATGGAAAAATGAATGTGAAATGAAAAAAAAAAAATACATTAAAGTAGCAGGTAAATTTTATAAAATTACAAAACACAAAATTCACAGTTTATATCAGCAATATTTTCAGACTATGATGCAAATGTAAACAAATTAGGAATTTACTGTTTTCAATACACTGAAAAACTCACCTACATTCACTTAGTCAGTCTACAGTAGTTTAGCCACACCCCTTAAACTTAAGGTATAAACAATGTTTCAGCTTGGACTGATTTTTGAATGAGCCAGTCATTTATAATTGAGCTATTCACATATGTCAGTGTGAAAGGCAAAGGTGTAAAGGAAGGTTGAAAATGGTCTATAAAAATTAAGTTTGTGGCTCAGCGGACTAACGCCCTGTAACGACTGTAAGTTTGAATCCCAATCATTCTGCTTTCCATTGGTAGCTGGGCCCTGAGAGAGCAAAATTAGCCATGCAAGATGGCACTCTTTCTCAAGCTCTGTTAATGTAAGGTGGCTCAGGCGTCTGTCAGGTGATCCATCAGAGCTAGGGATCCTGCGCTTTCCTCCAAGCACATTGACTGCCCGGCGGTGATGTATGGGCAGCAGTTTGAAAAGAGGCGATGGCTTGACTTCACATGAATCAGAGGAATACTGTGTGAGTAGGGACATTACAAGTGATAGGGAGAGTCAATGAATGGGCAGGTCAACTGGCTACCATTACACTGGGGAGAAAATTGGGGTGAAAAAAAACAAGAAGTTTGATTTTGGAACATAAAATTACACAATGTAATAAATGTACTAAATTGACAAAAATACATATATGTTGAATATAAAATTAAAAAGATCTTTTAAGACAGCTCTGACGATTTCAAACTAGGTTACTGCAGGACACTCAAGTGCTTCTAGGTGATTCAAATATTTTGGGATGGGGGAATTGTCATCCTCAAGCGTTTTGATCGTTACCTCTTTTTTATGCAGTCTCAAGCTGTTGTCAGATATGCACTGCATCCCTGAACTTTTCTAGCCATCACCCACAGGGTCTGTGTGTACAAAAGCCTGTATCAGTTGGACCATACTTTAAACGGACCTGGCCTTGCACGATTGCTAGTAAAAAGTCTCATGTGTTAATATAGCAGGATAACTGCCAGGTGCATTCACAGCAGATGAGTGGGCAGTTCAAGACTGTTATGAGGTGGTACGCTATAAAGTGTTCTTTCTTTTTCAATTGATTTAACAGTTCGCTTCACAAGAGCACACATCAGCCTCCCAAAAGTGCCTTATTTCCAACATTTTGTTCAGTCCAGGCAGAAAGCCGAGTGCATGGACCAATCAGAATCCCAAAATTGCACTCTCCACAAAGCCTTTCCAGCTGGGGACTTGACATGAGATTTGTTCTTGATACAGTTTGAAAGTGCCAGTTTCAGACTCACTGGATCAAATGATGGAGGCACTGGTTTGAGTGCCCTCACTTCCTTGGAACTTGGAAATGTTGCAAAAAAATTGTGGAGGGAAAAGAGAGTGCTACTCTAAAGTTGACTTGCAAAGTTACACCTGAAGGTGTTGTTGTTTGAGAATCTAAAATCAAGACTGAAAACATGTCTTTGATTCCTACTAGATCCTAAAGAAAAATGAGTGATTTTTGATTTAGGGTGAAGAACTATTTGATGATTTATGGTGACGTGAGATATCTGAGCATCAAACTCGGTTTCAATATACTTAATATAAAATAAATCTTAGAAGCAATCTTGAAGCACAGGCTAACACAATATTAAATATCAAAAAGATTTTTTTCTCTTTTTAAAAGCAATTGTTTTCCTCAAATGAGATTTGCAAGATTAAGATCAACCAATTTAGCCAATGTGATTTTTCACACAATGGAATTTGACCTTCGCATTTAACCCATTCGTGCAGTGAAACACACTAGGCTGTGAGAATTTGTGCCCGAAGCGGTGGGCAGCCCTTATCCACCGGCGCCCGGGGAGCAGTTAGGGGGTTAGGTGCCTTGCTCAAGGGCACTTCAGTCACGTACTGTCTGGGGATCAAACCAGCGACCTTCTGGTCACAAGACCAGATCCTTACCACTAGGCCATGGCTGCCTCCTGGTTCAAGCTATGCAGCAAATTTTTGTCCACATCTATAAAAATAGTGCGTCGTACAATATCTAATTAATTAAGTCTAGAAGAGACTGCTTAACATCTCACTCTGAAATTCCTCCAGATTCCTTGAATTGTTTAATTACATAATATACTGTACAGTGACAAATATGCAAATTCCTTATCCCTTAATATTTATTTGAGGAACATTTTCATATCCACTTGTTGAAAAAGTGGAGATTATTTGCTCATTTCTGCTCCTCAAAGACTCCTTTTGTGATTATGGCATTTGTACTAAATCATGATTACAGTCACCTGTTGACATCACCTGATTGAAATCACATCATTATTTGTATTTATACATTTTTACCTCATTACCAGCCCTAAACGGACCTCTATCTCCACTTGTTGTGTATATGTAGATGTATATGGATGTGGATGTACATTAATAAGTGAATTGAAGTTGTGAAATATATGTGAAATATATGTGGGATCACACTGTATGCAATTTTTTCCAACAGATATAAGCCTACAGTACCTCAAAGTTTCACATCCACTTTTGTCTGTGTCCAACAGGAGGCATCCAAGAGCCAAGAAAAATCAATCTGATCCAATGACAGCAACCTCTGCTCATGGACACGTGAAGCTAACACACATGATTTCACCTCAGACACAAACATCAACAGGCACTTTTCCATTGAAAAATGAGAAACTGTCAGTGCAGAATATAGAGCAACCATGTATCTGCATTTCTATTGAACATAATACAACGGTACGAATGACCTTATAAATAGTTCTGGGGCAAACGTGCACAGTTCAGTCATGGTTCTTAAAAGCTATGTGGAGCTAGCAAATGAGTGGTACATAATCACAACTGGGAGATGAGGGGTAGATAATGATGGTCGCATGTGACAGTGGGGTTGACAAGCAGAATAAAAGAGGCCTATTTACTGAATATAGGACGCATGAGTAGTTCCTACAGAGCAAAAGCCTTTGTGAAACCTTGTGAAGTACAATTTTGAGAATGAAACAATATATCTACAAAATGTCTATATGTCTTAAATATATGACTGCAGCAATGCAAGGACAGTAACCATGCTTGAAAATATGCTTACGTTGATGAAATGATGCTGAAATGAAAAGCTGTGTGACGTTGTGGGCTGGATGAGGGGAGAGGATCAACAGGTGGGCATCCAAATAAAGGTTTTATTAATGAAAAGACAACTAAAACAAAACACTGAGACTGTAGAACAAAACAAGGATGATGACCAGGACACTGAAACGAACGGGAGCTTAAATAACAAACGTAATCACACTGTGGAAGGAACAATCAGGGCTGGGGACTTAAACTACAATAGACAGGTGCACAGCATTTGCTGTCTACATGACATGGTTGGGGGTGGAGTCAAGACACAGACATAAACAAATGCACATGGCCAATGAAAACAAACACTTGACACAGACAAGGACAGGAAACAAATGATGCAGAGGTGGGGGTGTGACAGGGTGGTTAGCACAGCATAACAAAGAAAAAAAAACTGATCACTTTTAAATATTGAGAAATAGCATGTACTTGAAATTCAGGCTTATTTGTGCAATGCAAAGCAAATTTAAATAGAACACAAGCTGGTAACATTTACATAGAGCATTTACATATAATGAATACAAGGAAATGAAATCAAATCAAAGAGATAATAGGTATTCAAGACTTTTCCAGCACCCTTGAGGGACATCACCTGGTTTCTAGTAGTGTATGGGATAAGAGTTGTGAAAGTTGATTAAACCTAAACTGTTAATTTTTCAGAGATCCTGAATAAGGAAGATTGCAAAACCATTGCCTTTCGCTGAACGTATGGTACGTTTATCAAGATTTTACTTTGATATAACAAAGAACCTCTAAAAGGCTATTGATCGATCTTTGGGATACAGTGCTAGCAATAAACCTGTTGCACAGTCCATTAAACCTAAGATAGGCAATGTATCTTTATATACTTATCTTTCCAGCACAGATCACAAAGTTATTCTTCAAAGTAAAATACAACCACAATGGTATTTCTCAAATCATGGAATAATAATGCTAGCATTTAGCCTGCATATGTATACTCCATTTGGTTGCTTCATAATAGCATGAATTCTTTCCTCAATGATGCATGAATGTGCACTTGCATTTACATTAAAATAGAGACACATTGAAACACAGTGAAAAATAAACTGCTATAAGTAGAGCCATATGAAATTCACAGTGAAATCCATGAAATAGACCATTTGATGTGAAATTCTGTGAAATGATACATTTAAGCCAATTGTACTTTAACCACAGGTTCTGAAAAGAGTACCTAGACATTTTTTTGGCTGTGTGACATTTGGACTCAAATAGCCATGCAAAGTTAGATTTTTGATGGGAAGAGAATGAAAAAGCAATGGATTTTTGATGTCAAAATCAATAAAGTACTATTTTCCCAGCTTGAAAGAGCTGGACCTTGCAGAAGTGTGATGCTACTACGCTTGTAGGCTTCCCAAGAGGAAGTTTCCATTATAACTAATAATTCTTCCCTGTCCAAGTCAAGTGACATTAGACAGTGGACTGGGGAGATTTCCCATCAAATTCGGCAGATATTTATCTATAAAGCAGAGTTGGAGCAAGATGCTATTTGAATTATCAATCATTTGTTTGCACAGCACTTTTAAAACTAGTGTTGTAAGCAAGCCAAAGGCAACATGGGAAAAGCAAAGGTTCCAAAAGCCTGGGGTGAGGTACTGCTGGAAGATCTCCCTTGTGTCGGCAGGCAGCAGGTGCTGGTAGACTTTAATCCAGTCGAATACCTCCTGCACACAGCACCGCATGAGCACCAGGAGATCCTCCAGCTCACATACCTCAGCCTCCATGCTAGCTGCATTCTTGTGGTTCTGGTCGTCATTTCTGTAAACTTTGTGGAGTGTGCTGTGATGATGAGGAGACAGAAGCAGGGGTGGAATCCAAAACTGTGATATTTATTTAAACAAAGGAAAACCAGACCAGATCGATGTGATAACACAAAAACACTAAACAATGACTTGAGCACTAGAACTTGACCATGTAACACAGAATGACCGACAAGGACTATGGAACATGAGGTAACTTTTAAACCAAACTAATCAACACATGAAATGGGGAAAGGGTGTGAGTAACAAGACACAGGTGAGACTTGGCATGATATGACTAGGGTAGGGGCGTGGACATGCCACAGACATGACATGAAGGGCAAAGACGCACATGGCAGTTTCGTACCAGAACACGGAGGCAAGACTCAAGATGCCGCATCAGGCGGAGGGTCACAAATAACTATAGTTTTACATAAAGAAAACAATTAGAAATAAATACAAAAGTGTAAAGAAATGAGTAAATGAACACTTAATATCACTCTTACGGGTTTATGTACCATTTTACAGCGTGCCAGTGTGGTCCAGCAGGCAGCCTTTGTTCTGTACCCATTTTCAGGAGGTAGCGTTGTGTGCGCTGTCACTTTAGTGTGACATGTTTTAGTTTGTTTTGAGTGTTCTCAATGAGAAACAAAGCCAGAATCAATGATGAATGTGTGGGTGAGTGATGAATGCATGGGTGGATGCTTTGTATTCATGAAATTAGCTTCAAGTCATGTGGGCACAATGGCTAAAACCGGGTGGATGAATCATAACTGGGACAAAATTTCCCCCCAAAAAATTGACAGTAACTGAATTGTATGATAACCGGGCAAATGATAACCAATGTTCCACTGTATTTTGGAAGAAATGGACACCGTGTGCTCTGGGCCAAAGACAAAAAGGACCATCAAGCAGAAAAGTCCATTGAGATTTAGCAATATATTATGCTTTCAAGTCAACATCTTTTCCAGTGATGTCCATTCATGTTTTAACAAGATAATGCAAAACCACATGCTGCACACATTACAAAGGCATAGCTGTGGAAGAACATGGTATAAGTACTGAACTGGCCTGTCTGCAGTCCTGACCTGATCCCAATAGAGAATGTGTGGAGAATTTTGATATTAAAAATGTAACAACAACCACCCCATACTGTTGCACACCTGAAGACATGTTTACAGGAAGAATGGGACAAACATAATACATAAAACACATCATCACTTGGTGCTAAAAAAACCTTTGAATAAAAAATTTGAAAATGGAATAGCAACATTACAAAGTGGTCAATACTTTGCCATCCCAACTTTACTGGAATGTGTTTCAGACCTGAAATGCTGGAATGTATGTACTGTGTTGACTAGACAAGCTATGTCTGAAATGACTGCCTTTTTTGCCTTTTCAATACAGTCCCATCTTTTTATTTAAATTATAAAAGATAAAATACAAAAGAAGCTCATTGTGACTAATTGTTACCCAGAGGTATTCAGGCTAATCTGGCAGGTAGTGATTAAAGTTAGAATCATATCACAAGTTCCTTATATCACCATCTATTTTATAATCCAATATTAATTACAAATGGCATGACTGAGAGTAATCAGTAATGTAATCTTTAAAATTACACAACATTGCTAATGCACATCTGATTATTTTTGGTTTACTTCTGGTTTTAAATTGAGACTAGAAACCTCTGACATCTTCAAGATTAAGTCCTAAAAACCTTTCTCCTTTGCTTCTTTCGTCTTTAGCCACATATAATTGTTGACTATGCGTCACATTGTCATTGCTATTGTAACTAACCATCTCTCTCTCTCTCGCTTCAGACATTGATGCACTACTATGTCCGTGGTCTAAAACAGTGACTGCTCACAATTTCCAAAGCCATGAACTCAATTTCTCATTCTGAATGAGAACCAAATAAAAATAGCAAATTATCTCAGGACAACACACGCCAGAGTTAATCCCACAGCTCAGAGCCCCACTGTTTCTCATAGAGGAGCATCTCTACCCCTGCTGAGGACTGGCCTGTCTGTGAACATGCCCACACAGCACAGTTACCTCAGATACATTAAGTATAAAATATTCAGTTAAACAAAATCAAGCAAAACCTTCAAATTGTGTCTTCTGACCTACTTGTGTGCCATACTGCTTTTGCAAAAGATACTGCTGTCGAATGCTGCCCTTTACCCAGGTCTTATATTTGCTGACACAAAGAGTTTAGCTGATTTCAGGAAGCTAGCCTAACTTAGTTTAGCATATCAAAAGCAAATTTAGAGCAGCTTCAAATGATGAAAAACAAAAACTGAGGGGAAAATAGTGTATATGAGCTGATGTCCTATTATAAAACTCTCACCATTTGGTTGCTTGTAAATACAACTCAGAGCTTTGCGCACAGGCTTCATGTGGGAGATGAAGCATATCTCCAGTTCTCAAATGATCACAGAGGATTTGTATGAGAGAATATGTCAAAACAAAACTGCATCAACCATCTGGACCTGAGATGCAGGACAAGCCATCAAGACAATCCATCAGTATTAGTGATACCCTGCAAACCATTCACACTAATGAAGTGTGTAGTGTTCAGCACTGTAATTAGAGCATCAATCAGCAAGCTAATCAATACAGCACTTGGGAGAACTGTCTGTTACATTATCAACACACACACACACAGACTTGAGACTGATTAGTTAAACATTAATGCCTTCAGCTTAAGTCCCATAAGTCACCTATATCAGATAACTGATGAAGCAGAAAATGTAACTTTCATTTCACTTTTAATTACCTGTCTATCCCAGCATGCCTGCAATAAAGTCAAATTTCACCGTCAATTAAAACCCCAAGGAACCCAAATCAGTGTTTCTTTTGAATAAAATTAGGCTAATCTTGCTCTTGTAGACAAAGTTAATAATGCTCGACTGACCAATAAATGGCCAATACATTTCACATTCCTCCCCAGTCAGTGTAAACTGTTCAATTGTAAATCTCAAACACCTTCCTCTATAGTGCACTATAATAAGTATGGCCTATTCAGTCTGCCTTCTTAGAGGCACACATACAGGGAGTATTCCAACTGAATATCTTGAATATATATTATTCATTTGGATGCACAAGACATAAGGATTTCAGAATGTGGCTTTATTGACAAAACTTGAGAACCTTGACACGAACACGTACATAAATACACATTCAATAACTGACGAAGACTGTGAAACACAGGGAAGGTTAAATAGGAAACCATAACGAGAGCTAATGAGACGACAGGGCTGTATAATGACATGACGGGGTGAAGACACATGTGAAACGTAAACAAAAGAGCAGCTTACCAAGTGCTAAAAGAATATGAAACTGGTACCACAGATGACTACCACATCTATTGAATAATTTGCTGATTCTTGCCACATACATATCTGCTGCCTTCTCCAAATTAACTAGCTGTCTAAATGCAATAAAACACAATACACTTAGATTACCATAGTACACACTGATGCCATAGAGCAGTTGGCTAAAAGAGCTCAAACAGAAATAACAGGCAGTCATTTACAAACCAACCATTCACATGGGTGCAGAGATGTATAGTAACGAAGTAGAACTACTTCACTATTGTACTTAATTACTAAAATGCTGTATCTGTACTTTACTGGAGTATTATTTTCTTCTCCTACTTCCACTTTTACTTCACTACATTTTCCATTAGTTTAATATTTTTACTCTGATACATTTTTTAATTTGCTGTATAGTTACTCGTTACAATTATAGGTAGATGGCACTGTCACCGGGTCAAGCGATCAGGCTGTCTCATGAGAAAACTGCGCATTGTCCAGTCGCGTCCCGCCTTTTACTCTGGGCCTGCCTTTACTTTAGCTTCGTAAGCCGAGATGGAAGAGCCAGCAACACCTCCTTCACCACTTTCAGCTCCACCTCCTTCACCACTTTCAGCTCCACCTCCTTCTCCACTTTCAGCACCTTCCACACTGAGTGATTGTGGCGGTGAGGGTGAGGAAGGAGATGGTGAGAAGGAGTTGTCTGTCAGGTTAAACACACCCCTTCCAGCATCAGAAGCCTGCGAGAGGCTTTTTAGCATTGCAGGATTAGTCTTTAGCCCTAGAAGAGCAAGACTGAATGCATTCACTTTTGAAAACCAACCAAAAAATAAACAAAAGATTTCTGGATTCCTTAATATGACTGCTTTATGCACCAGTTCAAGCAGAGAATAAGCCGTTGAGGGGTAAAAAACACAAACAGCTTTAAAGGGGGAGAGGACATAGTTCATCATTTGTTTTTTGTTTAAGAAGTGTTAAACCCAGTTTTTTAAGTTGCTTCTTGTTTTTACATACAGACCACTTGTATTTGTGGTCTTTGACAGCTTTAAGTTATATATAAACAATTTGATAATCAAACTTTGACTGCTTTCTTTAATTAATACAAAACACAATACTTGTACATTTTACTTTCAGAGTAATAATTTTTAGAATAAACTACTTGCAATACTTAAGTACAAAAAATGCTGAATACTTCTGTACTTCCACTTAAGTACAGTTTTTAAAAAACACTTCAACTTCTACTCAAGTCAATTTTTGGATAGAGTACTTGTACTTTTACTCAAGTATGGCTCTCTAATACTTTATACATGTCTGCATGTGTACGCCACCCCCAAATGAGAACAAATGCGACTTTTAACAAGGCCTCGCGATCTCCAATCGCTCAACTTTCTTAAAACGTATAGAGCTGTTTACCTTCTTGTACATTCTGTACAGTGACTCAGACGTCGCAGGCTTCCGCTCCCGCCAATTTACTAACTTCATAAATAAGTAGTAAACTCCAGCGGTGGCTCCAGCTGCAAACAGCAAAGGGCAAAAGTAGCTCTTCATTTTTGATAGAAATGCTTCAGGAAAGCGCAGAAACAGTTTGTCCGTGAACAACAAAACTAAATGTGTATTTTTAGACTTCCACTTGGGTGCGTCATTGTGGAATTTACATT
>BRDA01001543.1:15251-33621 GCA_036984385.1 Crenuchus spilurus | reverse complement strand
TTCGGCTCTTTCGGCTCCCAAACGGCTCTTAATTGATCATCATCTGCAGCCTCATTTTAGCTTAACTTGGCAAATATTAATGTTTTGTAAGATAATTCCTTATGCATTCAGTGTTCCCTATATAAGAAGCTTTATACTTGCTTGATTTTATGCATTTGTTAAGCAGGCATTCTTACTTTTGTATAATATTTTAATCAAACTTTTAGTTTTTATTTAACACAGAAACAAACGATAAAACACTGCCAACAAATCTACAAAACAGACCCCTAATAATAATATTAATAATAATAACGACGTATTATTTATTATTATTATTTATTGTCTTGCCTTTCACCTCTCCTATGTCGTGCTGGCTGGGCTGTTGTGTTTGCAGCCCCTCCTGATGAAAAATGGCTGTCAGGGAAGAGCCAGCTACTGTCATTCACTTCAAAGAGCTCTTAGAGCTGAAACGTTCACGACCGGCAATCACTGTCTGCACCTGAGGCCGCGAGAGCTGCAGCGCGAGCGCTGCTGTGCTTACTTGGGAAAAAAAAAAATCTTATGACCGGCCGGTTCGGCTTGGAAATGACCGGCCGTTCGGGAACCCTCCCGAACCTCCCGATGGCCACCCCGCCCCATGATTCCGAGTGTCTTTCTGTGAAACTGGCTTCCCTCACTTTGCACAGAAGAGTCTGTCATGTAATTGGCGTATCAATAGGAGCTCATCGTCTCCCAGGGTGGCGGCCAAGAGGGGTATTTTCCCCTGACGAGAAATTTTGTTGCATCTGCGCTTCCAGTGCTAGATGCATTTTACCAGGAATACAGCGACGGGAAGCATGATGGTGACCTAATTTCCCCTACCCATGTTTTCCAGTTGTTTTTAAAAGTTACTGCAATGTTGAAATTATCAACACGGGCCTAGAGCGCTCTCTTGCGGTTTAGTGTGAAAATAACATGTAAAATGATATACCGGTAATGCTAGGGGGCGTCGCATTACCATAGGCGACTTGCCGTTTTGCATAATCCCAGGGGTCTTTGGGGGTGGTTTGGGAGGGTTAGTGTAACTGTTCTGTGGGTTCATGTAGGGGTAAAAGCTTTAGGTGTTCTGTGTTGTATGAATAAATGTGTGCATGTGTGAGTGCTTGTGTAGTTTAGGATAGTCACCGTTGGTGTGGGGGGTAGATCAGATGCATACCTGTGTGAGTGAGTGCGTGAATGATAGTCTAATTCTCTCTGCTGTGTTGTATTGCTGGAGATTGACCAATAAAAACACACGTCTATAAATGGCTTCTCGAGGAATTATTCGAGAGCCGTCTGGGTCGCCACGGTATTAATAATTTCACACACAAGTCGCTCCAGAGTATAAGTCGCACCCCTGGCCAAACTATGAAAAAAATATACTTATAGTCCGGAAAATACGGTAAATCAACCTTTTAATGATATTCTAATTCACAAACATACATGGTGCAGTGTCTCAAGATCAGTACATGCTATAAATCATTGTATGGAATTAATAGCTACAGGACTCTAATTGCAACTGAAGACCGTGAATGTAGCCTGTATTTTACTTCAAAATTGAGTCCATAGCACAGGGGTACTCAAATACAAATGATGAGGGGCCACAATTTTTTTTTTTTTTCAATGACTCAAGGGGCCATTTATTGGGACCATGTATGATAACGTATCATAACAATATAACCCATAACATTTATAACATTTCCTTTTTATTCAAAACAAAACTATTTGTAAATATTTTTTTAAATAAATACCTAAAATAAAAATATAATTTGCATTTGGGCATAAATTAAAATGAATAACTAAATAAAACCAAACATAACCCTGTTCAAGATCCAAAGCAAATAGCCTTCAGGCAGCCTTTTGTTGTTTTGTCAAAGAATTGTGGAGGATTTGATTGGATGTTTCATATGATGCTTTAAGAGCATTTAATTTTGTTGTTCTGATCTCGGAGTTTTGCGGAAATGTCTCTTCAAAATGCTTGTGTTTTGATTCATAGTGTCGTTTCACATTGCACATTTTTATTGCTGCGGCAGTTTCTTGACATACTAAGCACATAGGGTGAGTACTGGACTGTGGTAGAAAGAACGCAAACCTTTCTGTCCATTCTTTCTGGGACTGGCGGTTTTCGCTGTCCAGTTTTCTTTTTGGGGCAAATTTCGAGCATGGCATTATTGCTCCAGTCGGTTAAACACACTGCATATAGTTCTGTACATCAGTAGTATGAGGTTAGCTGGCTAAGCTAACGTGCATGCAGAGTGACATTTGTGAATACAGTGTTAGGGGTTGTAGACACTGTGTCAGTAACAGAAAGCCTGAAGATGAACCATCTCACTGCCATGTGCTTCATATATTGTTTCTACATTCTTACATTCTTCCTACATGTGTTCTGTTTATGTTTATCCTGTGACTCCACCCCTAAACCACTTCAACTAACCCATGTTCTACAACTCCTTCTTCCCCCAGGTGTTGTAAAAGTATTTCATCATGTTCCTTTGTTCTTTGTCTGATCTTACATTGTAGTCTCACTGCAGTTATTTATAAAAATGCTTTACATTTAGTAAAAATAGGTTTAAGATCTTTAAGTAAAAAACTGATTGCTGACAGTCTTTTTGACTTTAAATGAATGTTTTACTTAGTGTAAGGATGATACAGGTGTTACACTAAAGTCTCCAAAGCAAACAAAATACAAAGCCACAGTTTCTATAATTGTATTGCTTCTTGTTTTCTCTCTTTAGTTACATGTTTTAGGCATCTCCAAGTGTGGTATTTAATCACAAGGTTAAAAGAGGAAATGGAATAAAGTAGCACAATAAGCCAAACAAAATGTTAACCTATTAAGAGTTTGGTATGCTGTTTGGAAATTAGAATATCATGAAAAAGTTGATTTATGTCAGTAATTCCATTCAAAAAGTGAAACTTGTATATTATATTCATTCATTACACACAGACTGATATATTTCAAATGTTTATTTTAATTTTATATTATATATTATAATTTTATCATTATAACTGACAACTAATGAAAATTCCAAATTCAGTATCTCAGAAAATTTTTATATTACGTAAGACCAATACAAGTATCACTTTTTGAATGGAATTACTGAAATAAATCAACTTTTTCATGATATTCTAATTTTATGACCAACACCTGTATGTTCCTCAATACACAAACAATGTAAATGTTCCCTTCAATCTTCAGCATGGTCCTTTAGTGGTCCAGCAAGGTCCAATAGTGTATAATAAAGGTTCACTACATTCACTTTTTCAGGACCAAATTTGTAAAATAAATGTAAAAGTCTGGAGTGTGGACGGGGTGAGTGAAGTCAATATAACTTCAAATACATTTATTACAACACAATCTCATACAGTTATGTTCTCTAACTAAAATACTGAAGACAAACGCCCCGATGATGGTAGAGGTGCTGACCCAATGGTAGTCCAGTATTGTCATGAGAGGGCAGAAATCATGAGATATGTAAGGCCTTTTGTTGACTAAAACAGGAAACTGATGGCTACAGTATCCCATATTAAACAATGCCAGTCAAGTGTCCTCTAAATACCTTTTATTTGTGGGGAGTCCCAGAAAAGCCCAGCAAGCACATAAGCTTCTCTAGGAAGTGGCAGCCATGCCCTATGACTGTTTTTCTTTCATGTGATTTTCATAATTAAGGGTTGGTGATTACTGGACCATGACTATGATTTTATAAGAAAATACAGTACCTGTCAAAAGTCTGGACACACCTTTTGGACAATGTTCTACATTGTAGATTAATACTAAAGTCATCTAAACTATGAATAAACACATCTGTAATTATTTAGTAAACAAACAAGTAAACAAACCAGAATATGTTTATATTTGACATTCTTCACAGTAGCACCTCTTGCTTAGTTGCAGCTTTCTTGGCATTTTCTCAGTCAGCTTTATGAGGTAGTCACCTGGAATGGCTTTCAGTTAACAGCTATGTCTTGTCAAGAGCTCATGACTTGCATTTCTTGCCTCTTAATGTCTTTGAAACATCAGTTGTGTGTCTACTTTCAAGTAAAATCTAGAACATGTTTTGGTTTGTTTAACACTTTTAAGTTTACTAAATGATTATTTGTATTCACTCGGAGTCTGGATGACTTTAGTATTCATTTATAATGTAGAAAAAAAGAAAAGCATTGAGATGACTGGTACTGTACTTTTAAAGCGGTTAAATTGTTTGTGAGCAATATGCTGTGACATTACCCATCATAAATGTTCATGATATGCTTTTCTTGGTGTATCATAGGCATTGTCAGGATTATTATAGTGTAACAGTACAAGCTATAGGAGTTATCTTTAAGCATGTCTCCTGATTTTCTCTTGCTAATCTTCTAATTTCATAGTGATACAGATGAAATGGATGTTTCTCACTTTCTTTTTTGAGTTTACTGTGGTCTCCCTCAACCCAACCCAGACACAAAGGTGACCCATAACTGCATTGTGCTCAGGGGCGTTGTTAGTGGGAGTAATTGTTTCTGTGCCTGTCCTGAATGGTTTGTGAAAGTGAAAGTAACATTTGTGTGATCTCCCTCTGGACTAAGTTCACTGGGAAATACAGGTGCTAGTTATTCTGGCAAAATAAAAGAGATTGTCATGTTTACTGGCAGGGTTACTTCCGTTTTTCGCAGGTCTGTTTTTATTCTGGCACACAATCTGATGATGTTTTGTTCTGTTTGACAATTGCATGTTCACACCTCTCATGGTCTGTTTGCATACCAGTCAAATGATCCCTTCCTGTTACAGTAAGCAATTCTTGGCTGTTCATTGTGATGAACCTGAAACCTGCTGATACCTGGGAGTCTGGTTTGTGAGATTATATTTCAGCACGGTCTTACTTGCAGTTTACAGTAGAACTGGTTTCATCTCCTGAATTATTTCCATATTGAACACTTTAGGCTTAACATTTGGCAGTTTGACAATACTGCCAAAAAAACTGTAAAACTGTAGTTTTTCACCAGGTTTGCACACACTGCAGCAGGGATTGTGGCCAGATCTTCTCCAGATCAGCCAGGTTTCTGGGCTGTCACTGAGAAACACGGAGTTTGAGCTCCCTCCAAAAATTTTCTATAGGGTTTAGGTCTGGAGACTGGCTAGGCCACTCCAGAACCTTGATATGCTTCTTACAGAGCCACTCCTTGGTTATCCTGGCTGTGTGCTTTGGGTCATTGTCATGTTGGAATACCCAGCCATGACCCATCTTCAATGCTCTAACTGAGGGAAGGAGGTTGTTCCCCAAAATCTTGCAATACATGGCGCCGGTCATCCTCTCCTTAATACAGTGCAGTCGTCCTGTCCCATGTGCAGAAAAACACCCCAAAACATGATGCTTCCACCCCCATGCTTCACAATAGGGATTGTGTTTTTGGGATGGTACTCATCATTCTTCGCCCTCCAAACACGGCGAGTGGAATTAAGACAACAGCACTTTCTCCCATGACTCCTCTGGATCATCCAAATGGTCATGGGCAAACAAGGCGGGCCTGGACATGTGCTGATTTAAGAAGGGGAACCTTCCTTGCCATACATGACTTTAAACCATGACGTCTTAGTGTATTAGCCACAGTAACCTTGGCAACAGTGGTGCCAGCTCTCTTCAGGTCATTGACCAGCTCATCCCGTGTAGTTCTGGGCTGATTCCTCACCTTGCTTAGCATCATTGATGCACCACAAGGTGAGATCTTGCATGGAGCCCCAGTCAGAGGGAGATTGACAGTCATGTTTAGCTTCTTCTATTTTCTAATAATTGCTCCAACTGTTGATCTTTTTTCACCAAGCTGCTTGGCAATTGCCCAGTAGCCCTTTCCAGCCTTGTGGAGGTTTACAATCTTGTCTCTGGTGTCTTTGGACAGCTCTTTTGTCTTAGCCATGTTAGTAGTTGGGAGTCTTCTGATTGTGTGGGGTGGGCAGGTGTCTTTATGCAGCTAACAACCTCAAACAGGTGCTTCTCATTTAGAATAATAAGTGGAGTGGAGGTGGACTTTTTAGAGGTGGACTAACAGGTCTTTGAGGGCCAGAATGTTTGCTGATTGGCAGTTGTTCAAATACTTATTTGCAGCAGTAACACACAAATAAATTATTTTAAAAATCATACATTGGGATTTCCAGATTTTTTCTTTTAGATTATGTCTCTCACAGTGGACATGCACCTAAGATGAAAATTTCAGACCCCTCATGATTTCTAAGTGGGAGAACTTGCAAATTCGCAGGGTGTTCAAATACTTATTTTCCTCACTGTACATATGTTAATCTACCAGCCGACTAGTCTAAGCAACTCCTAGTGTAGAGGTTGCACAGTAGTTTTACCCTATTTCAAATCTTAACCATGCTGCATGAAAAGCAGATGTTCTTTTCAGGAATGATTCACTCAGAAATCACGAACTCAGTTTTTTACTTTCCCCAAAGTCACCTGACCTAACTTGCTTTGATGGACGCAACCAGGCTGTTTAGGTGACTATTGTGTTCTAGTTTTAGTAACTGGTCTTAGTTACTCTCAACTCTCAATTCCGGTTCTAAACTAAAGAAGCCAAATTTGGTCTCCAAACATGTATTTGTTTATCAGCTACATGTGAGGTAAGTGGAAAATTGTGTAAGGCTACATTGACATTTCCAGGCTGAAGTGGCTCATATCTAATTTTTTCAGGCTGTGTGGATGTGTCAAATCCCATCTTTTTACATCAGACTTGAGTCACTTTCATATGTGGTCCTAGATCGGATGTGACTTGAATGTGAGTGGATTTCATGTCTTTTTGCTTGTACACATGTGTGTAGTGGGTGAGGCAGCGTTGGCTTCTCTTGTTTACTCACGTTGCTGTAAAAACAGTAAAAGCAGCCAGCTGGCATTTATTCACCTTCTTCACCTGATCATGTACAGTCCAGCACCTGTTTACTGGCCTCCTGAGCTAAACACCATCACACATCAGCTACTAACACGTCTGTTTTACCAGTTTTAGTAAAATCAGCGGGCTCACAAATACAGGCTTGCCAGATCCCCCAATGCTCCTGCAGATTTTGTAACAAAGTCACACAACACAAACGGAAACTAACCCAAAATCTAAAGTGTCGCATACATTTCAATGAGCTTTAAAATGTAAATCTTCAAATCTTACTTTCTCATTCACTTTCCTTTTTAATTTATTGCACAAACCCTGCAAGCCAGCAACTCTGAAGTTTTACCGTCACCTGTATTTTTGCAAACCTGGCAACCCTCCAGAACTGTGACGTTTTTGTTGTTAGTGACGAAGACGACATATGCACATATCATTTCAGGGACAGATTTGTTCACATTAGACAGATACAGCTCATTTACATTTGTGAATGTGAACCGTCAAGTTAAATCTGATCTGAGCAAAAAATCAGATTTGAGCAAAGTGACTTGTAATGTGAAGGTAGCCAAAGTGTTTTTGAGTGAATCATTTCTTTAACTGGATTCAGTTCAGTATATTATGTGAAGTAATTAATAAAAAAACAAATAATTAATGATGACATTTTTGTTATTGCCAGTATATAACCCTTTATCAAGTATTGAAATTATGACAAAATCAGACTGGATTAGCATTATGGTGAGAGACACTGTTTTGCAAATGACAAAAAGACTGAATTCCCAACCCATTGCAGTAAACCAATGTCATTTAAATATTTAATTCTTGTGGAAAAAACTAAATATGTTCAAGTTAGTTAAAAATTATCTGTACTCTGGCTGTAGAATTTATTTTTGACTACATTTTTTGAACCCTGGTTGTCCACAGTACACAAGTCTGACCTTCACATAAGATTCAAGACCTGGTTATACCAACATGGCATTCTACCCTGCACTACATGGAAAGCGCAACAAACTTCAGTTTCCTTTCAGCAGCGTGGAGGAAGAATTCAGTCTTCTGTAAAAGAGAGGCAATAACCTATTGAAAATCAAGTGACTCCAGAGTTGCATTAGCAGGCATTGTGGTAATGACTGGCAGGAAGTTCAGAGTTCAAGAGGGGCTGGAAGTCTGTTGGGCACGATGACCATCAGATGAGCATGGCTGAGGGCCATACACAGCCACGCTGTGTCCTGCCCCAGGGAAAGGCCAGGTGGCATCTAGTCCTGGAGGAAGTGCAGGCAGTGTTTGAGAAGGTGAGGACCTACAGGATGGTGAGTATGTGTCTGCAGGGAGAATCAACAAGGTGGGAAGGAGCACTGGACAGAAGCTAACCTGGAATGTCATCTGGAAGGCAGGCCACAGCCTGTCAAGTTCATGCTCCAAGCTGTGTATGACATGCTACCCAGACCAGCTAATCTGCAAACCTAGGGAAAGAGTGACCTTCCAACATGTCCTCTCTGCCCAAGAAGGGGCACACTGGAGCACATCCTTAGCAGCTGCCCTCGGAGGAGGCCACTACTGCTGGCGCCACGATCAGGTGCTGAAGACAGTGGCCAAGACCATCTCTACTGCAGTGGCCAGTAACAAACACGTCTGCAGCCAGTGGACAGTATTTTTTATGAAAGCAAGAGAGAAGCCACGAGCGCAGCCAACACCAACAGCCAGTCTATTGTCCTCAGGCTGGGAACTGCGAGTTGACTTAGGCAAGCAGCTCAAGTTTCCAGAGTACATAATTACAACCTCTTTGAGACCAGAAGTGGTGTTGACGACATCTGTCTTGTCTTAGCAAGTCCTGTTGGAATTAACCGTCCCCTGGGTGGACCTCATGGAAGATACCAACGAGCAGAAGCAGCTCAAATACCACAAGCTTGTAGAGGAATGCCAGAGAGGCTGGAAAGTCCGCTGTGAGCTAATAGAGGTGGGATGTCGAGACTTTGCGACCCACTCCCTATGCACGACCTACACCCTCCTTGGTATCACAGGAATTGGCAAGAGGAGAGCCATCAAGTCCACAACAGAGGCTACAGAGAGAGTCCCTAGGTGGATTTGGATTAAAAGGGCCGAAATGTGGGCCAACGCTGCTGTAACACAAGTTGGGGTCCTCTCAGCCATGGCTGGGTCACCTGAGGGAGGGTGTCTGATGTTGCAAGACCCGAACACACCCAAGGATCACAGGAAACATCACTGATTGTGTTTCTTGGCGCATGCATAGATGTATACACCACATAATCTCCCTGCTTTTCAATACAATTTGTCCATCTATCAGCACGCTTGCATATTCCTTTATGTTTTTGGCTGAGCTGTGATCCATGAATGTACCTCTGTTCACCTCATCAGACATGAATTTCTGACCTCTTGTGGCTTCTGTCAGGTGACAGAAAACCGTCCGCATCAATTTACCAGCTGACGTTTGACTTTTGAAATTTTTCTTGGTGGGTGATTGAGAATGATTCTGATATTTATCTCAGCAATGTAGAGATGAATCTGTCCATCAATAAACTTTCACCTTCTTCAGAGTATTGCTACACATTTTGTTTGCAGATGTCCAAACACATCTACAACAAATCACTGCAAACTGTATTTATTTTGTGCAAATTATAAGTGGGGCCATGTATTGTTGCTCTGCAGTAATAAATGAACATCACATATTCAAACCTGCACAGCTGTTACTCTGGAGGCAAAGATCTAGTTCAGAAAGTATTGATAAGATTGCAGCCAACAGAAGCTTTAATGTAAATAAACATTGGATCATTTTTGACTCACCCTCATATGTTGACTTAAAGAAATTATTTTTTGATACTGATGAGATTCTGGTAGATTCTTCATGCATTCCTAAAAATCACTGTACTTCCAGTCAAACCTCAGTACAATGAAATGCATGGTTTGTGCATTATCAAAACTGTCCTATAATAAATAAAATAATAAATGAAAGGTTTTATGTTACATATTCTCTGCAATGTTTAGCACCCGTCATTTGTATGACTTATAAACTGATTTAGTGTAGCAGTTAGTTTAGCTCATTGCTTGGTTTGAATGATCACGCTCACTGAGGTGCATTGAAAGAATACAGAAGAGGAAGAAGAAGTGAGGTTTTATATAGAATGAGAACTGCTCAGTCTCATCAACATGAAACATTTTGTTAACCAAAAAAAAAGAAGTGCGTGAAGGAAGTGTGTAGGCTTTCATTAGAATTTAACCCCTTTGAGTATTTTATGCATACGTATGTGAAAATCTAGAATCTGCATCTCCCTTTTCTACTCTCGGTGCACAGAATGCGAGATGAACCAAACAGTGCCGGATAATGTTTCCTTTTTGTCTTTTCACAGGTATAAAAAATTACTGCTCTTCTAATCTCACATCAGCTGAGAATACAGACTAGAACTGTCTGGCAACAATGTGGCGCATTATGAATGGATTGAGTGTGCTCAGGAGAAATCCCATCAGTGGACCACTTTGATTGGTGTGATATTGGAAATGTGAAGAAAATGAAGTCACAGCCTGGTCACTACTGTCTGTCAGAGTTCTATTCATTACACAGTTGTTTCCATTGAAGCCTTTTGATTCATTTGCTGAGTTTGGTGAATTGAAGTCTACTGGACTGTTAGTCATTTGTCTTCAATGTTTGGAGAAATATGTTCACGAAAAATACGTCTACTTATGTATAACAAACTACGTCTTCAATGTTTTCATATTTTTCATACATTAAAGCATAACTATTTTCATAATTGTCTTCTTAATACTGACTTAACATTATCTCACTATTACTACATAACGCATGGGCCACTAGAAGTGGTCCAGAATGAATTAAAATACTATATTAATACTATCAAAAGACTATATTATATTATGTTGAAGGTTTTTCCCAATTCTCTGATGTGACCGTTTCTAAGGAGCAAAAAGAAAACGAGGGCAGTCGCCTTGTTTCAGAAATGTATTCCATCCTTTTTTTTGCCGTTTTCTATATGATCCAGGTGTGTGACGAGCTTTGCATCCTGAGCAAAGACTCGGTCAGGAAATGTTGAAATTGCTCACAGAAAGCAGGTCAATATATTGGTTAATTGGTCCATTGATAACTTTGCTGTGACTCAAAATGCTTTTGAATGTACAGTTGTATGTAAAAGTCAGGGCAGCCCTGGTTCAACTACATGTTTTAGTCTTTTACAGAGAACACATTTTAATACACACTTACTCTTTAATTACAGAGTTTAACATTTTGGAGAGATCATAAAGTGTGGTCTGTGCAAAGTTATGGCATATTAAATATTTTATTTTTCTCTGATGTATTATTCAGAAAACAAACTGCACTTAATTTGTTCCCTGTAGAGGTGAACTTGATACGGTGGTGTTAAAAATCTTAACTCTGAAAAATAACACAGTGTAGAATTTTGGGTACCCAAACTTTGGTTTTTTTTTTTTTTTTTTTTTTTTTTTTTACAAAACTGTATTATGCTAAACACTGAAAGGAAACATAGAAATAATAAAGAATAATCTGAATGCAGTGTAATATTTGTGACCTGATTGTAAATGTTGTTACTTATATAACCTGCGACAATGAATGTTTAATTATATACAGGTACACTTAAAAAATAGAATATCATCAAAAAGTTAATTAATTTCAGTAATTCAATTCAAGTGATGGTTTGTGGAGCCATGCCATCGGCTGGTGTTGGTCCAATGTGTTCTATCAAGTCCAAAGTCAGCACAGCTGTACACCAGGACATTTTAGAGCACTTCATGCTTCCATCTGCTGACAAGCTTTATGGAGATGTGGATGTAATTTATTCAGCAGGACTTGGCACTGCCCACACTGCCAAAAGTACCAACACCTGGTTTAATAACCACAGTATCACTGTGCTGGGCAGTAAACTCACCTGAACTAAACCCCATAGAGCATCTATCAGCTACTGTCAAGTGGAAGATGAGAGACACCAGACCAAACAATGTAGACAAGCTGATCAAAGCAACCTCAACTTCTGTACCACCTCAACAGTGCCACAGGCTGATCACCTGAATGCCACGCCACACTCGGATGCAGTAATTCATACAAAAGGAGTCCCGACCAAGTACTGAATGTATATACTGTACATACTTTTCAGTAGAACAACATTTATGTGTTAAACATCACTTTTTGATTTGGTCTTATATAATATTGATACTGACTTTTGACTGTAGACCATAATCATCAGCATTAAAAGAAATAAACACTTGAAAATAATGAGTTTCACTTTTTAAATTGAATTACTGTCATTTTTTTGATGATATTCTAATTTAATGAGACACCTCTATACTTTCTTTGAAAATTCTTTAACTACTATATAAACATTGCTTTTCTTTTTAATCCTGTATCTGGTATCTTGGTAACAAAGCAAGTGACTTCACTCTGTGGTCTAGCAATGTACACTAAAGATGTAGAAAATGATTAGAAAGCCAAACATTTTTAAGGCATTGATGTGTTTTAATACCAGATTTTCTCTCAAGTATAAGTGCTGAAGCGATTTTAAAGGCATAAACCAGAAGTGGGGAACTGCGGACTGGAGTCCATCATTGTGTTGATTTCTGTGCTCTGACACCACAGCCTCAACTGAATCAGGTGTATTTGAGCAAGAAAATTTAAAACTGTCCAGCAATCAAGACCTCCAGGACTGGAATCCCCCACGACTGGCATAAACATTCAAATCTAAAGATTGAAATGGATTTTAAATACAGAACTGCAGTAAACTTGAAATGGGAAACGCCACAAAGGTCATGACAACAAAAGTAAATTGAATGTGGCCTTGGGTCTTTTAACTCACTTGTTTAAGCATTGCTTCAACAGCAATGGCATTGGTAGTTCCAACCTCAACAATGATGACCATTTCGCAGTATTGGTGTTGAGCATAGCTGAGCAGTTGACCTGGGTTTGATTCCCAGCCAATACACAACTTCAGCCGTGGCCTGATGGTTAGGGATTCAGTCTTGTGACTTAATGGAAGGTTGCTGTTTGATCCCCAGGCAGATCATGACTGAAGTGCTCTTGAGCAAGGCACTCAACTGCTTCCTGGGTGCCGTAAATAAGGGCTGTCCACTGCTTTGGGCATGTGTTCTCAATTAGTGTGTGTGTTTCATTGCATAGTTGGGTTAAATGCAGAGATTAAGTTTCTCTGTTTGCAGGCACATTGGCCAGTAATTGTGCACTTTATGACTTTTAAGTGTTAATCACATAAGACTAGTGGTTCTGATCTGTAATTGGAAGACTGGCATTGATTTTGGGAGGCAAATAAACATGTATTCATTCATTAATAGGTTGTTTTTAGCTCATTTTGCCTAAACGTGAAATATTTTTTCTGTTGCTTTTCTTGTTTGGAAGTGTCACAGCTTGATTATAAATGTTTCTAGAGTTCCTCTTTTTTCACCTTTAGTGCCCTGGTGTGCTTCTCCTGGATCTAGTTACACTGGCACTGGTTAGCTGATCTCTGGTGGATGAGGTGATGGAATCGCCTAACTTCTAAACGCCCACGTCTGTACAAATTCCTAACAGAAAAAAGTGAAGTGAGATGGAGCTACGCTCTTCTGATTTATCTACACAGCATATCAGCCTGATTTGGGAAAAGTACATGTGAAACTGTCTGCGTTCCCAGCGAGATTAAGAGAAATGCCTTGCATTATTATTCACAACTTAGTGACTCACTTGTGCTGGCTCTGGTCACCTTTCCAGCCACTTATTTCTTGGTAGTAGCTGCTGTATGTATTAATATGGGGGTCTGTGGAGTATTTTGAAGTTCGTGGACAAGCTCTGGATGGACTTAAGTCATGAAACCCTTCAAGGAGGTCCTGTCTGATGTGAGGAAAGTTCTCGAGGAGGCCCATGCTGACTTCTTGGCATCTTTTCTCGACCAGCTTCTGGATGCCCAAGTGTTCTCATTACAGTATTACCACACTCTCCTCCAGCATTCACACCCAAACTCAGGTAACTTTACAGATGTAGAAGACTTTGCCGCAAGACTTGCTCTTCCAATTTGGCAGAAATGGGACGTTAGCAAAGAAATCCTCTTCTCTGTGCTTGGGAATATAAGAGCGTCCCACCCAGATGTCAATGGTAAGTTAAGCCGTTGTGTCTGTTGATGCTTTTGATGTGGTGATGTGGTCTGTGCCTCTGAAAATGAGTTTGGAAACATGGTAAACTTGTTCTCTTGATTTGCCGCTTGTGTAACATATACAGTACCACAAAGTTTGGCATTCAATTTTTTTTGTTCTTGCATTGTAAATAAACACTGAAGTCATCCAGACTGTGAGTGAACACATAAGGAATCATGTAGTAAACTTAAAAGTGTTAAACAAACCAAAACATGTTTTTGATTTTACTTCAAAGTAGACACACAACTGATGTCTCAAACACATTAAGAGGCAAGAAATGCAAGTCATGAACTCTTGACAAGACACAGCTGTTAACTGAAAGCCATTCCAGGTGACTACCTCATAAAGCTGACTGAGAAAATGCCAAGAAAGCTGCATCTAAGCAAGAGGTGCCTACTGTGAAGAATGTCAAATATAAACATATTCTGGTTTGTTTACTTGTTTGTTTACTAAATAATTACAGATGTGTTTATTCATAGTTTAGATGACTTTAGTATTAATCTACAATGCAGAACATTTTAAATAAAGAAAAACCACTGAATGCCCAGAAGGTGTCCAAACTTTTGACTTGTACTGTATAATCAGTTACTGTGAAGAATAAGCCTAGAAACAATCAGAACACTCACTATAAAAGTTATTTGGCTAAATATTGCCAAGCCTGAGGAAAATATAATCCTGCAGAATTTTCCAGATCCAACTCTACTTGTATAAATTGATATTGGACTAGTTTTCCAGAAAGAGACATTTGTGGTAAATTACTGCCAACATAGTGCCCTGGCAAAGCCTTAGTGAAAGTGAAAGTAACAGGAGCTGTTTTCCAGTCTTAATCCTGGATAATTAGGTTTTTCCCTTTCTGTTCCACATCCACTGTGGGAGTAAAGGATAAGTAAACTTGGCTGTTTTCTCCAAGCAGGAATTTCCAAAATACCGTCATGGTATGAATCCAGTCCAGTTCTTTGCACATGAAAAAAATGCTTCATCTGCCCAAGTGACACTCCTCCAGCCCGATGTTCCCACATTCCCTATTGCATAACACTGGAACTGGTTAAGTCTTTCCCTTGGTCAAGTGTTACTATATGCAGTGTACTTTGTCATCTCTGGAAGAGTCGCTGTTTACACTGAGGTGGTAACAGTTTAGGTCACCTAACAATGTCAATAAACCTCTGCTCTAGAGAACCTAGTGGTGAGAGTTTGAATCAGTACTGTGTTAATGACCTGGGTTAATGGTCACCAACAATAAATGACTTGACCTACCCTAGAGCACTAAACACTGATTGGCAAAGAAAACAATGCCAGTCTGCCAAACATGGGCATTTTCAAAAGCCCCAACATGGTGCCAAGGGTGTGTTCACATGTAAGTGGAAAAAAAACAAAGCAGTTGTCGAATTCTAACTATGCATACCAGCTGAAGTGTTTTATCTCAAGACTGACTGGTGGAGCTGGCATACCCACTAAACAGGAAAACCTTGTTACTGCGTGAGATCTTTTGAGAAACAATTGTGTGATTAAGTTGATGTTATGAATGAATGCAGTGTTCCTTATATAATAGTGTATTGTTTATTTATTCTGTTTTTTATGTTTTGACATAAATGTTGAATAATAAATCAATGATAAAATTAATGAGAGAAATACTAATAATAATGAGTTAATAATCATTATTTTACTTCAAATGACATAAAAAGCCTGATAAACTACTCTGATGCTTTAGCTCATAGGAACTTTAGAGTTATGAAAGCTACCATATGTGGCATCATTTGCATTCTATCCCTAAATGAACACAAAGGAATAGAAAATAGCTTCATTTCCTGAAAGTAAATGAAGAACATGATGTAGTGTTAGATATATTGTGGTCCTAAACCTAAATATAAAACCACAACAGCTATTATCACTGAAGTAATAGGCATAGGTAAATCTGTGAACAGTATCCTTGTTTGACTCTCGGGAGGTTGCCAAAAGCCCCTTCATACTGAAAGTAAAAGCAACACAGGCGTTCACCAAACCAGACGCACTGGCAAACGCACTCTGAGCACTCAACAAAGCACGCTCCTTTTTCATAGACAGGAATATTATATGATGGAATAAAAGCCTTGAAATCAGAATGGAGCTGCAGTCCTGTGAAAGAGGTGATGCTGAAATATTTTATTATTAATGGCTTTTATGGACGTGGTGATGTTTCATGGCTCTTATAGCTTATTTAATAGCTTTGTATATATTATTGAGATAAATGAGTGTGATCTGCATTTTTTATGCACTTAATCAGATAAACTACACTGCTTACTTGAGTGTAGCCGGACAGTGGTGTTTTCTTTCACAGTGAATGCATTTGGCTGGGTGAAGCTGTTGTAGATCCTGGGCAAGTTATAAATCAAGCATTCAAGGCTGTGGCCACGGGAACAGTAAAGCACTGGAAACATGCACTACAGACGTCCTTTCATTAAATACAATCCTACCTGCATTTTCTCCTTATAGCCACAGTTCCAGACAACTTGACACTAATCTTGGACTTGATCAACTCAACCGATTTCAGCTTTTTGCTTGAAGGTCAGTTCTCACTCTCCTCATCCGTGTAAGTACCTGGACCTTTCTAGACCAGACCAAACTGATATTTTGCATTTCTGTTTTGGTGCAGATTCTAACTTTGACGATGATATACTGGGTAAGACTTCCGGACGTTGCATGAGAATACTTGGGAGTAGATGAGTAGACTGCTTAATTATGTCACACTACTACCGTCACATGCAACACTCCCTGGTTAAACGAAACATTTTCTTGCTTTTCTAAGTGAAAATATGTCATTTTCTACAGAAAACAAACTTCTGCACATGTTAATACATGCTTACTCTTTATTTATAGTAACATTCTGGAAAAAATACTACAGTATTGTATGATTTATAGTGTTTAATTCTGCAAAAATTCCAATGACACCAAAATATGTCAATAAAAATGTCTGTTCCTGCTTACTTTCACTTAGAAAGTCAAACGTGTCATTTAACCAGCGTACACTTTGTTGTGCATATGATTGTAAATGGATAGATGGATAGATAGATGATTTTAAGTCCGCCTTATTTACTTTAGTTTGCATTATTAGCTTATTTTATGTAGCTTTAATTAGCAAGATAACAAATGTTTTACTGAAAGCCGTTCACCTGCAGCTGGCTTGCTTTCGTCTCTGCCATGCTGTTAGAGGGGGTCTTTTGAAGCTGACTTCCTTTTTATCACGTGGTCGTGGCTTTTTCTTTTTTAGAAGCAGTAATAAAAAGTAATATATACACATTTCATTCCTTTGAAATCAATTATTTATAATTACTAATCTTTTATTACCTGTAAAATTCTTTGCCATCTAGTGAGCTGAATAAACAATGCAAATATTTTGTTGTTTTTATCTCTCAATTTCCTTATTCAGGTGGGACGGCTGACTATCCCTCAGTGGTCAGTGAGGAGAGTGAAAAGGAGAAAAGGCCCAACAGGAAACGGCCAGGTAAAGACTGATCATTTGAAGAGCCCTTCTGAAATATTCCAAAACAGACAGTGGGTGTGATCTGAGTTTGTGTGTGGTTCTCATCAGCAGGCCAAAGAGTGCCAAAGAAAACTTCCCGCCACAAACACAGCAAAACAGGTAATGTCACCTGTGCAAACCTCACCTGTGCTAAACTCTCCTATACTAACCTTAACTGTTCTAAAACATTTTGCATTAACATCATCTGTGTTAAGCTTGCTTGTACTAACCTTTCCTGTGCTAACATCACCTGTGCTAAGCTTGCTTGTAATAACTTCACCTGTGCTAAACTCTCCTGTAATAACCTCACCTGTGCTAAACTCACCTGAGGTAAACCTCACATGTGCTAAGCTTGCTTGTACTAACCTCACCTGTGCTAAACTCACCTGTGGTAAACCTCACATGTGCTAAGCTTGCTTGTACTAAACTCACCTGTGCTAAACTCATCTGTACTAAACCTGACCTGTGCTAAGCTTGCTTGTAATTACCTAACCTGTGCTAAACTCTCCTGTAATAACCTCACCTTTGCTAAACTCACCTGTGCTAAAACTCACCTGTGCTAAGCTTGCTTGTACTAACCTCACCTGTGCTAAACTCTCCTAGCTAAGTTCACCTGTGCTAAACCCTCACCTGAGGTAAACCTCACATGTGCTAAGCTTGCTTGTACTAACCTCACCTGTGCTAAACTCATCTGTACTAAACCTGACCTGTGCTAAACTCTCATGTAATATCGTGTCCAGTCCAAATCATGTCTACTCAAATCGTGTCCACTCCAATCATGTTCGTTCGAATCGTGTACACTCCAAATGGAGTCCACTCCCAAATCGTGTCCACTTGAATCGATCCTCTCAAATCGTGTCCACTCCAATCATGTTCGTTCGA
>BRDA01001542.1:5847-18768 GCA_036984385.1 Crenuchus spilurus | reverse complement strand
GTACGGTCCGACTGAAAAAATCCGAAAAACTGCCATACTGGTGAGCTGACCTTTCCTTTTTTATTCACAATTTCTTCGCTCGCTGTCGCGCTGCTTGTCGCACTTATATTCCACTCACCATGCGTCTCAAACGATGCCGGTTCAAGTTACACAAACAAGAGGGCGTGTATGAGATATCGAGGCGGCACAAACAAGCTTGATAGTGCTCCGTGATTGGCTATTAGCGTGTCACTCCATACGTTGCTAGGCACCAGAGGACCGACCAACCAATCTTGCTTCACAAGCGGGTGCATTTAAAGCGGAATCTTTGCTCTGGTTTATTCCAATGAAAAATATATATATCGAATGTTCTATCGAACGCATTTTCTATTGATATTGATTACCTGTCTATTGCGATACATATCGTTTTATCGCCCAACACTAGTGACTACTACTAATGTGCACATTAGCAACACATGCTAATATTACTATTGTAATATTAATATTGTAATATATAATGCTAGGGTGGAGAGAACAAATAAACAGAACTTAAGGTGGTGTCTCGCCGCCCTCTTGACAAAGCGCTTCGGGATGCTTGCGCTTCAGGTGCTCGTGCATAGCGGTCGTGCTGCTGTGATAAGCCATCTCCATTTGGCAAAGCTTGCATAGCACCACATTGTTCGGTCTCTGTCCAAAATACTCCCAAACTTAAGATGCCCGTCCGAGTTTTTTAGCCACAGCCTGCTCCCCGGAGAAATCCATGTTTTTAGTGGGTGTGGCCATCTTGGAAACACGTCAAGACGCATTTTTGCAAATCGACATATTTTTGAAGTCGATTATGTCGACGCGTCGCCCCACCACTACTCACATTAGCGACAAAACTTAGCCAGTCAGTATTATTACTGTATATGAAAGATAACAGTCTCAGATATCTATCAGAGTACATATTTTGATCAAAAACAAAACTTAAATTCACAAAAAAGTTGTTTTGAAAAAAAAAAAAAAGACTTTGACCTGGTTTTCCCTGGCGGGGTCACAAATGCTTGTTCTCTATAGAAGATCATTCAATCAGAAAATCAATAAAACATGAACATTTTGCAGAATCCTTTATTTACTTTTTAACATAATTGCATAGTTCATTACACATGTGCAAACTGCTTTGAATGAATGTCTGAAAATATATAACCTGATGATCTGTCTGTGTGTATTTTCAGAGAGGCGATGGGTGTTGTGCTTCACAAAGACTCAAAATGGTACCAGCAGTGGAAAGACTTCAAGGATAACAATGCTGTTTTTAACAGTAAGACTCTTTGATGGTTTTCTTTGATGGTTTCAGTAAAACTGTAGTGGATGGAATAAATTAGGTCTGTATTTTAGATGTTTTAGTCATTCTGTCTCTTACTTTTATGCTTCAAATAATGATTTCTTACTTTAATGCTTTCTTTATGCTTTTAAAACCGACAGTTCTTCAAGGGTTCCTCAGTAAAGGCAGTGGTTATATATAGAACCACGAGAGTCAAATAACCATTTTTTATGCTTGAAATGTCCTTGTATTTCTCATTATTATTATTATTATTATTATTATTATTATTATTATTATTATATTATGTGGTATCCAGTCAGTTTTGACTCCTGGTGAAGAGTGCTCTTGTCTAGGTCTCTAGGCTTCCTAATTGCTTCTTCATGATTGTTAGGATTGTACTCATCCAATCATCTTTTGAATGGTTGTGCTCATAGTGACATTCTTTAAAAACTCTGTTAATAATCACCCAAATAGTCAGTAGATTATTTGATAAGTAGCATTTTTGGTAGTGGCAACCCTAGTAAAGGTCCTCTGCAAAACATTTTGAATTAAAATATTAAGAAGAGTCTAACATTAGTGTAAATGCATGTGTTAGTATTTTCAGCAGGATCCTGCAGGATTAACTGTACACACATAATAGCACTCATTATACACAGAAAGCTTTTAACTTTGATGTGTATTTTGACAGCCTAAATCATTTTGCTGTTCATCTGTGCCTTCCAACAGTATTTCCATCTCATTATTTGTTACATATATGCACGGGCAGTAGTGAATGCAGTGATTTCCTTGTGAGTGAAACAGCAGGCTGAAAGCCATTAGAGTTGCTAATATGACATCTGATTATTCATTAGAAAAATGTTCTGTAATGGAGGTGAACTTTCTTGGGGAAAAACAGGGAGTGGCTTTTAAAATGCCAACTGTTTTCAGTAGATTGCACTGTAGACTTAGTTGCTATGTTCCCTCAAAGACACAAGTAAAACTGCTCTTTAATAGAGCTTAGCTTTACCTCATTAACCTTAATAGAGAGAAGCCATTTCAGTAAAGCTCACAGTTTGTAGTAGGATGTGTGTCTGACGCTTTTATATTCTGCTGCAACAGCTTCTTTAGTTTAGTTTGCTCCGTTATCCAGTCATCTCCTTTCTCTGTCATCCTCTCAGAAAATGAGCTGTGTTTCTAAAGCTGACTTTTAACATGTTCATCAGACCAAAATTATATTAAACATGTCGTCTCCTCCTCGCTCCATGTGCTACCATGGCTCATTTCTTCCTGTATTTGGTCCAAAAGTCTGAACCTTCTAGAAAAGTGTTTTCACACTGCATGCGAACCGGATCGTGGTTCAGTAGATCCGGACCGACATCACCTCTTTTGGTCGGAACAAATTTTGCTCCTGTGGTCCGGACCGTGATTCTCTTCCCCGTTCACACCTGCTATTTTGGTTCAGACCAAACTGAAAAGTCTGAAAGTTCGGGCCAAACAATGTGGGTATGCGGTGTTCTTCAGCTGAATATGATGTCCCATTTGATCTTTAACTTTCCTCTTCCTGATTTTCTGCTGTATGTTGTGTCCTCTATCAATAGTCCTTTTATTACATTATTATATTTTTTATTTAAAAAATTATATTCTTATATAATTATTTTATAAGTTATTTTTCCAGAGTTGTGTTCTCTCTCTGTGTGTGTCTAACTGTGATTGGCCAGTCAGATTTTGAGGTTTTGAAAATGATCATTCCATTTAAACATTTAAAGTTTTGTGTCACGCAGGATTCTTCGAAATGAAGATGAAATATGATGAAAGTGACAACGCCTTCATCAGAGCATCTCGTGCTGTCACAGATAAAATGACGGACCTGATAGGTAAAGTGGCCCTGCCTTCACAAGTTGCCCAATAAAGTTTGAATTTAGTACATTTCTCTGTATATATTAATGAATGGCGTCATTCCGAGTAGAAAGGCAGGAATCCAGCCTCATCCTGGTTTGTATTTAAAATGTGTTCCCTTGTGCAGGTGCTATAAATTAATAAACAGAAGATGCTCAATAATTAAGACAATAATGCTCTTTGGGTTCAACAAAGTGAAACTCTACTTCTGCTCAGGTGGGCTGTTCTCCAAGACTGAGATGTCTGAAGTCCTCACAGAGATCCTGAAGGTGGACCAGAATTTTGATAAGGACACTTTCCTCAAACAATGTGAGAAGGACATCATCCCTAACATATTAGAGGTGAGTGAACTTGCAGTTTTCTTTAAGTTAAAGTAGATATGGAGACTGTGGTCCAACAGACTAAAACCAATCCTTCTGTCTGTTTACAGGCCATGATACAAGGAGAGCTTGAGGTTCTGAAAGATTGGTGTTATGAAGCTGTATGTGAATTTGTAATAACTGTACTGATGTGAATTTCATAGTTTATTAATGTGTCTTTATTTTAACAATATTATACATAAGATTATCTTAACATGCTTATTTCCTTTTTTTAGACATACAGCCAGCTAGCCCATCCAATTCAGCAAGCCAAAGCAATGGGACTACAGTTCCACTCTAAGATTCTTGACATTGACAACATAGATGTAAGTGTTCAACACTAATACATTAGATATATATACAGACCCATTCCAGAAAATTAGAATATCATGGAAAAGTTTATTAATTTCCATAATTCCATTCAAAAAGTTAAACTTTCATAGATTGTAGGTTTAGGGCCCACAATTTAAATGACTTCAAGTATTTATTTGTTTATTTTCACATAATTTGGGCTTCCAGCTCATGAAACCCACAAAAACAGAATGTTAAAAAATTAGAATACTGTGGAGGAATTAGCCCAAATTACTTCTCAGTTTTTGCAGAAAAAGAGAAATTAGGATCACATCAAATCAGTCAAAATGTGGTACTTTCAAAATTATATGTCAATCTTCAATACTTGGTTGCGTGTGACATGGCATTGAGGCAATCAGCCTGTGGCATTGCCTGGTAGTTATGGAAGCCCAGATTTCCTTGATGCTTGCTGTCAGCTCTTCTTTGATGTTGGGTCTGGTGGTCCTCATTTTCCTCTTGAGAATACTCGATAGATTCTCAATGGGATTTAGGTCTGGCGAGTTGGATGGCCAGTCATGCACTGTGATGGCATGGGCATCAAACCAGGCTTTGGTGCTTCTGGCGACATGGGCAAGGTCTAGGACCTGCTGGAAGATGAAATTTGCATCTCCATACAGATCCTCAGCAGAAGGAATCATGAAGTCCTCTAAAACATTCTGGTAGACTGTTGTGGTGACCTTGGATTTAAGAAAGCAGAGTTTACCAACACCTGCACCAGGCATTTCACCCCAAATCATGACTGACTGTGGATATTTCACACTGGACCTCAAGCAGTTTGGGTTCTGTTCCTCTCCTGACTTTATCCAAACCCTTGGACCTTGATTCCCGAATAAAAGGTACACTTTACTGTCATCGGAAAAGAGGACCTTGGACCACTGGCTATGAACTTTTGTGGCTTCCCCATCCTATGGAGGGTATCATGGTCCTATGGCCAGTTATTATGTCTGCAGTCTTCCCCATATTGAACCAAATTGAAGCAATTTAATGACACCTGGGGAAACCTGTGCAGGTGCTTTGAGTTTATTAGATGATTAGTGTGTCACACTCAGGGCGTTTTCACACTGACACTATTTGGTCCTGTTATAACGAACTCTGGTTCGTTTGCCCCCTTGGTGCGGTTAATTTCGTCCAGTGTGAAAACAGTAATCGAACTCAGGTGCGGATCAAACGAACTGTACCGAGACCAGCCAGAGGAGGTGGTCTCTGTCTGGTCCCAAACGAACTTGGGTGCGGTTCGCTTGCGGTGAAAATGTGATCCAACCTCAATCCGACCCAAATATGGTGTAACTCCACAAGTCTGAGCTAAATGGAGAGCCGGTTAGAACTAAAACTACTGTACTGTTGTTGCTGCTGTTGCGCATCACTAACCAACCACATAGACTGTGTGGCGCAGCGCTATCTCGCATTAGGGCTCTCAGTACAGTTAAACAGCGGAATGGAGCCGTGACTCGGGACAGGTGAGTGACGTGCAGAATCAGCAACAGGACAATGACCGTTTTAGCTCTTACTGCTGCTGCAGTTATGTTTACTTTCCTGCTCCCACCCCAGACAGCTCTGACCAATCGGAGGAGACAACGTGTTGACGTGGTTTGTTGGGGCACATTTTGGTGCATTTAGGTTTGTGCCTGTGTGAAAACAAATCAAATAGCGGGGGGATTCGGACCAGAGAAACGAACTAACAGTGTGAAAACTCCCTCAGTTTAAACATTCATGCCCTACAAAATGTGGGCTGATTTTGCCACAGTATTCTATTTTTTTTAAATCCTGTTTTATGGGTTTTATGAGCTGGAAGCCCAAAAATAAGGAAATAAATACTTGAAATGGTTTAAATTGTGAGCCCTGAATCTATAATCTATGAAAATGTATCTTTTTGAATGGAATTGTGGAAATTAATAAACTTTTGATATTCTAATTTTTTGGAATGGGTCTGTATATATGTAGTGCATATACAGTGGATATAAAAAGTCTACACACCCCTGTTCAGGTTTTTGTGATGTAAAAAAAATGACAGCAAGACTTTTTCCACCTTTAATGTGACCTATAACCTGTACAATGCAACTGAAAAACAAACAAATCTTTCAGGGAGTTGAAGTAAAAATAAACAACTGAGATAATGTGGTTGCATAAGTGTGCACACCCTTTTAGAACTGGGGGTGTGGCTGTATTCAGATTTAACCAGTTTAATCAAAATTCATGTTAAACTGGAGTCAGCACACACCTGTCACCAATTAAAGTGCCTCTGATAAAGTTCAGCTGTTCTATTAGGCTTGTACTGACATTTTTGTAGCCACATCATCCAGCACAAGCCATGGTCCGCAAAGAGCTGCCAGAGCATCAGAGGGATCTCATTATTCAAAGATATCAGTCAGGTGAAGGCTACAAAAGAATTTCCAAGTCATTACATATACCATAGAACACCATGAAGACTGTCATCATCAAGTGGAGAAAACATGGCACAACAGTGACATTACCAAGAACAGGACATCCGTCCAAAATTGATGATAAGACAAGAAGAAAACTGGTCAAGGAGGCTGCCAAAAGGCCAACAGCAACACTGAAGGAGCTGCAAGAATTTCTAGCAAGCACTGGCTGTGCAGTACATGTGATGACAATCTCCCGTCTTCTTCATATGTCTGGGCTATGGGGTAGGAAAGAAAAACATCCAAGCCCAGCTTAATTTTGCAAAAAGACATCTGAAATCTCCCAAACGCATGTGGGACAATGTGTTATGGTCTGATGAAACACAGGTTGAACTTTTTGGACATAATTCCAAAAGGTATATTTGGCACAAAAACAACACTACTCATCGCCAAAAGAACACCATACCTACAGTGAAGCATGGTGGTGGCAGCATCATGCTTTGGGGCTGTTTTGCTTCAGCTGAAACTGGGGCCTTAGTCAGGGTGGACGGAACTATGAACAGTTCCAAATACCAGTCAGTGTTGGCACAAAACCTTCGGCCTTCTATTAGAAAGCTGAAGATGAAGAGAAACTTCATCTTTCAGCACGACAATGACCCAATGCACACATCTAAATCAACAAAAGAATGGCTTCACCGGAATAAGATTAAGGCTTTGGAATGGCCCAGCCAGAGTCCAGACCTGAATCCCATCGAACATCTGTGGGGTGATCTGAAGAGGGCTGCGCACAGGAGATACCCTCGCAATCTATCGGATTTGGAGCGGTTTTGCAAAGAAGAGTGGGCAAATATTGCCACATCAAGATGTGCCACGCTGATAGGCTCCTACCCAAAAAGACTGAGTGCTGTAATAAAAGCCAAAGGTTCTGCAACAAAGTATTAGTTTAAGGGTGTGCATATTTATGCAACCAAGTTATTGTAAGTTTTTTATTTTATATTTTTCTGTTTTAAAGATTTCTGTTTATAGGTTATAGGTCACATTAAAGGTGGAAAAAGTAGCGAAAATATTTGTCATGCTGTCATTTTTTTACATCACAAAAACCTGGCATTTGAACAGGGGTGTGTAGACTTTTTATATCCACTGTATATATAGAGAGAGTTTGATTGCTTGCCCAGAGGGGCAACAGTTCCAGAGTCAAGGAGCAGACCTAGAATAGGCATGATCAACAAAAGTGTGAAGGCTAGAAAGAGGAATAGTGAGCAGCCTGACTGAAGAGGACCTGAGAGTTGATGCAGGTTTGTATGAATGGAGAAGATTAAATGGGTAAGAAAGCTACGTTGTTTAGAGCCTTGTAGTTGACCAGGAGTATTTTGATTTGAATGCAATATTTTACTAGGAGCCAGTGAAGATGTTGCAAGACTGCTGTAATGTGGCATTGAGAAGGGGTGTAAGTAAGAAGGCCAGACAGCAAAGTTCCACACAGTCTGTAGTTGGTGAATAGAAGCAGAGCTAACACCAGCTGGAAGAAAATTATAGTAGTTAAGGGGGCTGAATAAAGCATGAATAAGAGTTTCTGCAGCATGTTGTATAAGGGATGATCTGAATCTGGCAAAATAAAGATGTTTTGACAACAGAATTAACATGAAAGAGAGAGTTGACTAGGATGACACCCAGATAGATTATGAGCTAGAGGGAAGGAGATATGGTTACACTGTCAATGGAGAGTGAAAGAGTCAGTTTTCTATATAACAATGTATTTTCAACAGCAGCAGAGGTTACTAGAGGTGGCATAGTGTGTGGCTAACACTGAACACTGCCAAACAACACTGACACTGAATGCTTAAGTACTCGATAAGAACCCAACATTGACACTGAATATATAAAAACTCAATACATCTAGAGTGCCAGTGAGTTTGGACAGCTTCTGCACATTCAGTGTTTTTTCATGATTTAAAAATATTCTGCATTGTACAAACCGGATTCCAAAAAAGTTGGGACACTAAACAAATTGTGAATAAAAACTGAATGCAATGATGTGGAGATGGCAAATGTCAATATTTTATTCGTAATAGAACATAGATAGATAGATAGATCGATAGATCGATCGATAGATAGATACTTACTTTATTGATCCACGAGGGGAAATTCAAGTGACGAGCTATTAGAAGGGCAGCCGTAGATATTTTATTGATCCACGAGGGGAAATTCAAGTGACGAGCTACCAGAAGGGCAGCCGATCGCTACGGCGCCGGAAGTCCTTTTGATAGAACATAGATGACAGATCAAAAGTTTAATCTGTCACAGTGTCAACAAAAAAAAAGTTGGGACAAGTAGCAATAAGTGGCTGGAAAAAGGAAATTGAGCATATAACGAACAGCTGGAAGACCAATTAGCACTAGTTATTGATTATCTCATAATGGTGCATATGAATGTCTGGGAGAGAGTAAGAGAACTCTCTAGTATAATAATATTAATTATTAATTAGAGAGTAAGAGAACTGTTCTTGTAGTTGATGTGTTTGGTGAGGGAGAAATGGGCAGACCTGAGACCTGAGAGACCAAATTCATATGGTCAGACAAATGTGTTGAACATCCCTGCTTGTGGTGCTTTTGGTCAGCAGTGGTCAGTACCTACTGATAGTGGGCTCTGTATTCCCCAGATTTCAATCAGATCAAGCAGCTATGGGTTGTGCTAGAGCAACAAGTACAATCCACAATAGGTCCACTTCACAGATTGTAGGACTTAAAGGCTCTGCTGCTGGCAATTTTTTTCCAAATATCACAGGGTACTTTCATAGGCCTTGATCATAGTTTTGATGTCGGAGCAGTTTTGGTGGCAAAGGGAGGACCAACAACACATTAAGCATATTGGTCATAATGTTTTTGGCTCATCTGTGTACATCTATCCAAGAAACATCATTAATTGTGATCAGTGTGTAGCCCCTTCACTGACCCCTCATTTTTTGTTTGCAGTTAGCTATGGGGAAGATGATGGAGCAAGGTCCTGTGCTCATCATCACCTTCCAGGCTCAGCTTGTGATGGTGATCCGTAATCCGAAGGGTGAAGTGGTAGAGGGTGATCCGGTGAGTTCTGATGCTGCCTGTCACAGCGGGGTGTAATTATTAGCTGTTAGATGTACCAGCCCTAACAGGGTGCTTTCACACTTGGTGTTCCTGCCTCCACACCCCTTTCAACTGTCATAGCCTGTTTACTGTGGACTTCAATAGGAAGCAGCTGCTCTGGGAAGAAACTTGCTAATATGACACTGTGGAGCACCTTCTATTTCTAATATAACTAATTACTAAATCAAATAATGACTTTTTTCTTGATATTTCAACATAGTATTCAAAAATAGTGAATTTATATATATATATATATATATATATATATATATATATATATATATATATAGCTCGCATGAATTTAAGTCAAATGAACTACTGGGGGCAAACAAATATAAACTAACATAAATCATTTGATGCAATTTTATTTATGGACTAAATTTAATTTAGGACAGGTATTGGGACAGACTAACTTAACCCTCTGGAGTCGGAGCTTCCACTGGCGATATATTAACGGGATTCTGCAAAAACACTTATATAACTCTGCAAGATTTTATCCTGGAAACAAAACTAAATGTATCCTGAAAACTTTAAAGGATCTACTTTTCAAATAATATATAGGTTGAATCTAAATATATTTTACATATTTGTGACATGAGCTTAAATAAGCAGAGAGCACATTTTTCATCGTGAGTCAGACAGCCGCATTTTATTTTTCACCCACTAGCACGATCTGCCATTCATATGATAATGACAAGGTAATTCCGGACATTCCATTGGTTGGTTGAAATGTGTATAGACCTCCATCAATCAAAAGAGCTCTCACCTTGAGTGTTCACACTTCTCTCAGAATGATTCATTGTAGGGTTAGTGACTGACTAAAAGATAGTGTGACTTCACAATAGTTAAACTTTAGAAATAAAACCACATACAGATTCTAAAAATTGTAATGAGCAGTGTGTAGACAGCACATCTGTTTATTCAGTTCTGAGCTCAAAAGTCTTGGCTAGAAAAGTTTAGTGTTTTTTTCACAATATATCGGCACATCAGCTTTTTTTAAAGAGCAGATTTAATCAAAATATAGATATAACCCTCTTACTGTTTTGACACTTTTTTTTTTTTTTTAAAGATTTTGTCATTTATTTATTGAGAAGAATGATTCAATATGACATATCTGTGAGTGGCAAAAGTATGTGAACCTTTGTGCAGTAATAAATGCAACTAAATATTTCTGGTAATTGTTGATCAGTCCTGCACATTGGCTTTGTGAAATTTTAGTACATTACTCCATGCAACACAGCTTCAGCTCTATGTTGGTAGGTTTTGGTTTCCTCCAATGAATTGCATCCTTCAGGTCCTTTGACAAAAATTTTTTTTTGATAATTTATTTCAAAGCAGGAACAACAGTCACAATAAGGTACAGTAATAATATTGACAGTTAGCATCGGTTCTTGCTCTACACATTTTGTTTTTGCTCCCAATTTAACAAACAAAAAGAATACAAAAAAGAAACCCCCCCCCAAATAAAATAAAATAAATAAAAATAAAATAAAAAACCCGCCTGGTCCCCATCTTGCATCTATTATAAAACCACATGTGATGAATGAAACTTATACACAAGCACTCCCCACCTGCCAGACAGAAACAAAAAGACAAATGTACCAACAAACATGACTAAAAGACAATACAAAGAGAGACACATCTACACATCAACATTTATATGTAGGGAAAAACAGGACCAATAAAGAAATAAATAAAAACAAACTAATAAATAAAATACATAAATAAATAAAATGTTTATATAATAAATAAATCAAAATAAAAAGTATAAAATATATATATATAAAATATATATACATATATATATATATATACATATACATACACAGAGAGGGCGCATCCCTGTCTAGTGTTGTGTGTTAACGGGAAATATTCAGAACAAAGTTTATTGGTGTGTACACTACCTTGGGGTGTAGTATACAACATCCTTATCCATGAAATAAATTTCTCTCCGAATTTAAATCTCTGCAGAACAGCAAACAAATGGTTCCATTCAACGCAATCAAATGCTTTTTCTGCGTCAAGAGAAATGATCAATTCAGGGGAGGAGGTGGAGTGTTCCATAAAAATAGCATTTAAAAGTGTCCGGAAATTTGAAATAGAGCTGGTGTCCCTTGATAAAGCCATTTTGTTTGCATGATATACTATTAGAGAGAACATATTCCAATCTCAGTGCCAGGGCTTTGGACAGAACCTCTGCATTTAAAAGAGAAATATGACCCACACTGAGTGGGGTCTTTCTCTTTTTTCAAGAGTAGCGAGATGGATGCTTGAGTCATAGTTTGTGGCAAATTCATTGAAGGCAATTTAATGGGAAATCCATCCGGGCCAGGCGTTTTGTTGTTTTGCATGGTCTTAATAGAGATTTCTATGTCTTTTTGGGTCAGTGGTAAGTGAAGCTGATCTGCAAATGATGAGTCCAAAGGGAAAACCAGTTTGTCTAGAAAAGTAGAAACCTCAATGTCAGATGCAGCCTCCGATTGATAAAGATCAGAATAAAACTATTTTAAAATTTTGTTGATGAGTGTGAATCTGAATACAGCTCATCACTCTGGCCTTTAATAGAAGGAATCAGACGAGACGTTTCCTGTCTTTTCAATTGATGGGCCAATAACCTAGATGTTTTTCACCATGTTCATAATAATTACTACGTGAAAATAAAAGAAGCCGCTCCGCACTGGATGTCGAGATCAAATCAAATGTAGCCTGAAGGTCTAAACGACGTTTCTGCAGAACTGTTGTTGGGTTTGTGACATAAACTTCATTAAGTTTTGTCATTTCTGATGGAATATCTTGATGCTTAAGCTTCTACATTTTATTGCAGTGAGCAGTAAAAGAAATGATTTGTCCTCGTAAGAATGCTTTGAGGGATTCCCATAAAAGAGAAGCTGAAATAGTCATTTTTATTGTTCATAATAAATTAATCTAATCAGGATCTAATGAATGAGTTAAAACTAGAATCTGATAATAATAATGGATCAAATCTGCATAATGGTAGAACACGGGACAATTAGGCAATTTCACCACGACAGTGAGAGGTCCGATGTGAAATAATGATTGAATGATGATTAGAAGAGGTAACACTTGAAGTAAGTGAGCTATCCATGAACATGTAATCAGGCCGAGAATAACTTTTTTAAAAGTCAGGATCATCAACATTTGGGGCGTGAACACTTACAAGTAGTACTGGAGTGTTAAATAAGAGGCCTTGCACAATTAAATATCTGCCACTTGTGTCTGCAAAGACGTTACCCATAACAAACTTGGGCGACACGGTGGCTTAGTGGTTAGCACGTTCACCTCTCAGCACTGAGGTCTTTGGTCGAGTCCACTCCCACAGTCCAAAAACATGGAGGTCAGGTGGATTGGCTACTCTAAAATTACCCTGGTGTGTGCATGTCTGTGTATGTATGTTGGCACTCTGTCCTGGGTGATTCCCCCTAGTGCTCGATGCAGTCCTCCAAGTCCGGTTGAGTGTACGCTGTGCACGACTGGCTGCCGCTTCTCGCCGGGATTGTGTGGTTGAGTGTGTGTAAATGGAGTGTGTTGATTGTAAAGCGTCCTTGGGTTTG
>BRDA01001541.1:56129-79134 GCA_036984385.1 Crenuchus spilurus | reverse complement strand
AGAGAGAGAGGTAGAGAGAGGTGTAGAGAGAGAGAGAGAGAGAGAGAGAGACAGAGAGAGATGTAGAGAAAGAGAGAGGTGTAGAGAGAGAGAGAAAGAGAGAGGTGTAGAGACAGAGAGAGGTGTAGAGAAAGAGAGAGGTGTAGAGAGAGAGAGAGAGGTGTAGAGAGAGAGAGAGGTGTAGAGAGACAGAGAGAGACAGAGAGAGGTGTAGAGAGACAGAGAGAGAGAGAGAGAGAGACAGAGAGAGAGAGAGAGAGAGAGAGAGATGTAGAGAATACTAGTGAGGTGGTGAATATGTTAATAAGCCTGAGGCCAGGCAGGAGTTCAGGGCCTCATAGAGAGAAATCTTCACCAGACACGATGGGCTGAAAACATCTTGTCCACACATGCAGCTCCTCTTTTCTTCTCTTTTTCCTTTTCTTTCCTGTGTTGAGCTGCAGAGGAGCTTGTGGTCTCGTTCCAGCAGATCACTGCACTGTTGCTCCTCTCCTTTCATATTATTTGAACTTGGCATGTCATTATCATCCAGCGAGTGATTAAGTTTTCATCATCTTACATCTCCACCAACGATCTCAAACCAGACGGCTGCAGAAATGAGAAAGATCTCATCTGTCTTTGGAAAGTACAGCCATGTCCATACTCAGCACTTACTCTTATTAAAATACTCCGTAAATGTGAAACACACAGAGGGGGAAAAGTGTTTGAGTCAAACTGTCTGGCAAGCAAAAGTGTAATTAAGTAAAGATAAGGTGCATGGAGGAACCTACAAGTACTAACAGAATCCAGAAGTTAAAAGAGGTGAGGCCCAGCGAGCCTGAAGGCATTTCCAGCTCAGATAACGTATCTAAAAATCAATGGAACACACAGACGTCTTCAGCCAGACACAGCATGTAATCCATTGGATACACATAGAGTCTCACCAGCCGAGCATGTTGAAGCATTTTAGTGAAATGTGACCTTTGAACTTCATAGCTTTAAAAATGACCTCATGGTTTCAGATGACCTCCAAAAACAATGCTAGTAAACACCATCAGCCTGAAAATGTGGCAGCTTTGATTGGGTTCTGAATCAGCTTCACATAGTGTGTGTGTGTGTGTGTGTGTGTGTGTGTCTGTTTGAGCCATATTCAGTCAGTTTCCACAACAATCCCAAAAAGATTTAACACAAACTGCAGGACAGCAGTGCTCTGTGATAAAGTCAGTAACTATTTAATTGACATTAAAAATTCAGCAGACTAATAGTTAATGAAAACTAGTTGCAAGCAAATGTATAAAGATATGTACAGTATGTATAATTAGATTACCACCTGAGTCTGGTTCAGAAACATAAAAGCAAAAACACTATTAAGACTAAATATTAGACATTTCTAGAGTCATGTATTACATGTCAATAATGTCAGATGTTCTAAAACCACCGACTGACTCTGCTGTGGTGACAAATGAAGCCTTTTAGACAACAGAGAACACTGATTGGCTACATTTCTGTTGCTATGTGGCTATCTTGTGTCAGCAGATCAGTGATTGGCTGCTGCTTCTCTGACTGGGTGCTATTTCTGTCGCCTCATACATAAAATACATACATAAAATACGTAGTTAATGATTATTAAAAAATGTGTGTAATGAATATACAAGTTTCACTTTTTGAATTGAATTACTGAAATAAATCAACTTTTCATGATATTCAAATTTTATGACCAGCACCTGTATATTAGCGATGCAACACATATTTGGCAAACAAAATTAGTTTTGGTGTTCAGCTGAATAAGTGAAAAAAGTGAATTATACTAAAGAATGAAATTTTAATGACAATTGTGCTTTTTTTTTAGTTAAATGGAAGACGACAACAAACTACAAGCACAACCTTTACTAAACTACACTTGTTATGATGAAGCCAGAATACAGCCGCTTAGCTTTGTGTTTGTGCTCGGCGGCTGAAGAAATGTGAAGTGTTTCAGTGTCTGTAGCCAATGACACTCACATTACACACACAAAACATCCATGTGACTTACATCATTCATTTTAGACATTTATCATTTTATTAAATATTAGTAATAATGTAACACACATGTGTCTTCATACATATTCATATATTATTGTCTTGTTGCATAATTTGTTTTATATGCAGGAGGAAAAGTTAATTAGCGACTTCCCATAGTGACTAGAGGTAGTCTATGCTTCACACAGATGATGCTCCTATTAACTGGACTCCCTGCCTTTCCTCAGAGCCATGATCAGAGCTGTATCGCATGTCGGATCATCTCTCGCTCAGACGAGTTTCACCCTCCCATCCTGCCCCCTCGTGCTGACCTCACCATGGGGCTGCATGGTCAGTGGGTGTCCCAGCGCTGTGAGGTACGGCCTGAGGTGCTCTTCCTCACCCGCCACTTCATCTTCCACGACAACAACAACACCTGGGAGGGACATTACTACCACTACTCAGACCCCGTCTGCAAGCACCCCACCTTCAGCATCTACGCCAGAGGAAGATACAGCCGTGGAGTGCACTCCACACGTGTGATGGGGGGAACGGAGTTTGTATTTAAAGGTAAGCAGGGGTCAGGTTTTTTTTGTGGTACTGTAAGAGATGATTTGGCCTGCTTATGAATGTACTGAACCTCATCAGTTTTGAAACTGGACACTTAAATTTTTTTGTTACAATTCATGTTCATTTCAGCCTTTTAAATGGCATAAAATAAGATGAATAAAAAACTGCATGAGGATCAAGTTATTCTGGGTCTGGAAAACTGGATATTTGTCATTAAGATGCATGAAATCTGAAAAAGAAAAAAAAAAAAAAAAAAAAAATTGCCAGTACAAGTGACATCACTATTTTCATTCTTCTGACCAAATATTCCCCAACACACACAGACCTAAAGTGCCTCTTTTATAGAAATGTAGGACATTAATTCCAAATGTCCAGATAGCTGGACATAAAAAAAAATATCAGAATTTAAGAATTTAATTTGAGTCCATTTTCAAGAAGCAAAAAAAGTCCATGTCTTTAACCAACCAGTAGAAAATCAGAGTTGTGAAGGAACTCATAAAAGTGTTCAATGTAACATTTGCTATTTAGTTATAAAACCCATAAAAATCTGGATATTTGGAACGAGGATAAAAAAAACAGCCTTACTTTTTTACTTTTGCACTAGAGCTTCAAGGACAGCAGACAGAATGCTTACTAGTGCTTCTTCAAAATGTAAAATAGTTACTTGTTTATTTAATTCAAAAGGGTAAACTCATTTATTACATGTAAAGTGATTTTTCAAACCATTTTAAATTTTAATGTTGATATTGTTTGAATGGTAATTACTCAAACTCCAAATTTAATATTTTAAGATTCTGGATTTTTGATTTTCAGGAGCTGTAAGTCATACTGATCAACACAAGTCTTGAAATGTTATACCGTATATGTGTAATGAATATAAAATAAATGGCAGATTACCTTTTTGAATTGAATTACAAACACAAATGAAAAAAAAAAAAATCTAAATCAACTTGTAGTTGTAGGACACTGAACTCCTCTTCACTGATGAACGCTGGCAGAAAGGAGAAACACTGGGTTTATTTGATTTTTCACCAAACGACTGCTTTAATTCTGAAGTTAAATAAACATTTTAAACTCAAATAGCACCACTGGAGTGGAATTCTTTCACTCTCCTTCTCGGCAAAACTTCAAATGTCCTTTACTTATAGTCGATCAATAACCACAGACATCTCCAGAGGCAGGATTAACTACCTCCATCCTCTGCTAATCAGACTTCATCTGTATCAGAGAAACGGTACAGATTCCAGGCATCAGTGCAGATTTGTAATTACTGTTACTGCCAAGATTTGACTTTAAAGCAAGTGGAGCTACATGATAAGGACAAAATACTGTACTGCTATTATTTTAGAGGATCTTTTCACAGTGACAGCCAATATCATGATAAATTAACTTGTTTAATTAACTTCCAGGTTATAGACAGTGATTGATGTATAAATAAGTGAGCACACCAGTCAGTTGTAGCAGAGTCTATTCTCCAGAATTGACTTCTTGTACATTGAAAGCCTCCCAACAGCAGAACCAGAACCACAGTTACTGTTTGCCCTGGTTCTCATCCAGCTCGGTTATCAATTTTTTTTCTGGGAAAGTTTGTCCCAGTTATTGTTCATCCACCCGGTTTTTGTCAACATTCCCATGTGACTTGCCGCTAATTTCGGGAAAACAAAGCATTCAGCCATGCGTTCATTGTTTATTCTAGCTTTGTTTCTCGTTATAACTTATGATAACACCCCAAGCAAATGATAGAGAGCGATCAACATGCTACAGTGAACCAATTAACCTCGGTAACACTTTATAATAACTTTCATTAATAGCTCATTAACTAATGATTAATAACTGAACAAATTAGTTCATAATTTCTTTAAAAAATGATTTACTAATGATTTGTTAACATTTACAAAAATGAATACAATCATTAGTAACTACTTGAACTGTCATTTAGAAACATTTGTTTATGTTGAAATTCTCATGAAGTAATGATTTGTTCAGTTATTAATCATTAGTTAATTGCTTATTAATGAAAGGTATTATAAAGTGTTACCATAACCTCTATAATGAACACAGGAGTAATGAGGAAAGTGTCAGGAATCACTGTTACGTCTGGACCTGCAAAGCACACACGATTAAGATGGACATATTCTGATGTGACTGTATAGCTATTTGTAACAGTTGTCTTTGCACTCGTGGTTTATGTTTGTGCGGAAGAGGGATTCAAATCCTTGCACATAAAGTATCACAGCATATCGCAATCCTCATATTTACAGCCCTACTACATAATATAAACCATCCCCTGCCAGCTGTACTTCAATAGGATGAACCAGATGCCTAATAATGATTGACAGGGCTTTTTATGAACGTAAATAAGATCTTTTGAAGGGATCCTGGCAGCAGTTTTAAATTTGAATGTACTATTAGATGCTATATTAAAAATGTATTCAGATTAGCACAACAAGCACGATGAGAGCATCACAAACTTAAATAAGGGAATTCCTCGTTCAAACATGTTGAAAATGAAACTAAAAAATTTATTCTTGCCTCTAAATGGAAACAAAGTGTCACTGACCCTCTGTCCCTCTCTGTAGTGAACCACATGCGCGTGATGCCGATGGACCTGGCCACCACGTCTTTGCTGAACGTCTTCAATGGGAATGAATGTGGCGCTCAAGGCTCGTGGCAGGTTGGCGTGGAGCAGGACGTCACGTTGACCAACGGCTGCGTGGCTTTAGGAATCCGTCTGCCACATACGGAATACGAGCTCTTCAGGATGGAGCAGGACGCTCACGGACGATACCTGCTCTACAATGGCCAACGGCCCAGCGACGGCTCCAGCCCCAACCGGCCAGAGAAACGGGCCACCTCCTACCAGATGCCCCTGGTGCAGTGCTCAGCCAGCAGCCACAGGCCAGAGGTCAACCTTGGGCACCACGCTGAACGGCCACAAAAGCTGAGCAATGGCTGCTGGGGTGGTGGGTCTTACTGCTTAGTGCAAGCCGTGGTACTTGTGGTAGTAAAGATGCTGATTCTGGGATTCAGTGGTTGATGGAACCAAAATTAAAAAAAAGGCCAGAATCGAAGTGACCTGTTATTTCTGTACATCTCTGTACATACTGACGCAAAGATGACCAGAGAGGCTCGGGAAAGCATTCTGGCTGACTGGGAGGAAGTTTACTTGACGCACTTGGGCATTCAGGCTCTTTCATTTTCCTGGGTTCTGGCCTGCCGAAGCTGGATGAAATGCAGGAGAAATGAGTGGAAAATGTCTTCTTTCATTTCTTCCTCTGCTTTGAACTGCGATCCAGACACCAATGAACTGAAACTGCTGCACCACAGTTAACAGCACTTTAGTGAAATAACTGAAAACATCGATACATTTTCTACACCATGCTCAGACAAAAGCGTTTCCTGCTCATTTTCTCTGCTTTTTTTGTTCCAAGATAAAGATGTGTAACTGTAGACATACAGACTAACAAAGAGGTATTTTTCTACAAAGTGTGAGGTGTTGGGAGACTGTATGATTGCGTTTGAAATGACAAAATGGACCATTTCAGGGCTATCTAAAAAAGAATTTGTGTACATTATATAAGTACGTTATCACTGACAAACCTTCTGAAGTGAAATAAACTCAAAAGTGAAAAACGATCTTTTGTTTCTGGTCTGAAAACAACAGCTTCAGAAAGTCAAAGTCAGAGCGTTGCCAGTTTTGATTTCCCGATGGCTTCTCTTCACAAACATGCTGTAAGCGATCATTTTCGCTCGCTGTATTGTGCTACGGCATGCGGAATAAGTCAGAGCAATTGTGGCTTCATATGGCCCACCAGGAATTGCCATTCTCCATGCCAACCTTAGTCGGATCCAGAACCAGACTCGAAATTTAATGGAAATATTAATTTCCTCCAGTGGCATGGATTCGATTTCCAAAAAACAAACATGGAGTATTGTCTGAGGCAGATGTATTCCGATGCATTTTGTTGTCGTTTCAGAATATTAGTCTTCGTGAAGCGCTCAGCTGGACAACAGGCCTCATAACTGCCTTAAAGACATTTTTACTACATCATAGGACCAGAGATTTAATCATATGTTCTATGCACAGTCTCATGATTTGTCATCAAGCTGAAAGGAAGAGACAACTGCCTCAGAATTAATGAGGTAAACCCTGTAATGGGCATCAAAAACATGGCATTCGCTCAACTGACTATCCACATTGTATACACAGCTAAATTAAACGAAACCCCAGAAATGGAACAGCTTAGACATCTGCCCCCAGCTTTTTTGATACCAAAGTGCTGCTTCCTGCATTGTGGGATGTTCCAGAGGGAAATTGGACAGACGCCTTGAGGTTTTATACCAGAATTCAGAGACACAACATGGCCGTCTGAAAGCTCTCTGGAAACATTGGTTTGGGTGTGTGCGCACGTGTGTTCAGGTATTTATGTCTTTGTGAGACCAAGCAGCCTCACTGACACAGGGTTCCCACTTTTTCAGGACAAAATTCCCAGATTTTTCAAAATTCCAGGATAACTATTTCAACCAATTTTGACACATCAACCCAATTATTGGTGCAATGAAGAGTAGTGGCAATGAATGTGGTGAAACTGAGAGAGACTTAAAACTTAGCACTGGTACATTAATACTGTAACATAGGCATGTACATGTAATGGCCTCCCTTCTCCCCTTACATCCATCCTTTCCTCACCTTTTAATGCAAATGCCCATGTTAACAGTAGTGTACCCAAGCCCAATTTACAGCAAGCCAACACAAGACCTTCATTGGATTGGATTGAGTAAAGATAATAGAAAAAAAAAGAATATCTAGACTGCAGAAATCTCACAGTCCCAACTTCTAAATGACGTAATTGTTTACTGAACACTAAAGCTCTTATGGTTGCTGGAGATTGGGCCTGGATACACTGAACTGGTTTTAAATGAAAATTAATGTAGCTGTTGTCACAGTCGACCAGTCTCATGATTCAATTTATAGACCTCCAGCTTAACCACCATTGAACAGTATAACTACTCCCTTTTGGATTTTTAGTTACTAGTAGTGTTTAGAGTTAGACGTTCTAAGTCAGCTACCACCAAGTCAACTACCAGTCACCCTACAGAATGACAGAGATGGATAATAGGCATCTCTATACTAAAAAGCCACCATAGCCAATCATCCAGTAAAGAAAGTGTGGACATTCTCTCTTGGGCTTATAAAATTCCCTGACTGGAAAAAGTGAAACTCAATTTCCAGGTTTTCCCTGATTTCCAGGTAAAGTGGGAACCCTGTGACAAGAATGGAGGCAAAGTCTGTAGAAGTGAGGACATTTTGCTGGTCCTCACAAACTTAATCATCTTTTTTTCAGAGAATAAAAGAGCAAACGCACTGCGTTTTGGTGAGGTTAAGGTTAGGTCTAAGATTACTCAGGTACAGTAATACATGAGTTAATGAAGTGTCCCCACAAATATAGTAGTACCCAAGTTGTGGTGTGTGAAGAGAGTTGGAGAGAGTGAGTGCACAATCAATCAAAGGAAGAGAGACACAGCTATACAACTGGTATTTTTCCCACTTTTATTATTATTTCTTCAATGTTGAATAGCATGGGACAGGACAGGAGAGGTGTAGACTTGAACTTCAGTCAACATTTGCCTCAAGTAGGGATAAATGCTTTGTGTATTGAGGAAAAAAAAAAAAGAACATTAATAATATTAATAATAACAATATGATAACAGTAATAAAAGTCTGCATTGGTATCGTTAGGGACAGGAAAAAAAGACAAAATGTACAAAAGGAGGCATCTTTGTTCCCAGCCCAACTGTTGACAGGGAGGAGGCAGCGAAGGGTAGAAATATCTGCCGTTTCGTTTTTTTTTTTTCCTTTTCTGAGGCCACCCAGCGAAAAGGGTCACAAGGTTTTAGTTTGTTTTGATGGAAGTTTCTTTTTTCCTTTCTTAAAAAGGATTAAAATTACATTTACAAGACACCTAACATTCCATTGAACTCTTAATAAAACGAGAAAGAGAGAGCGAGGAGTCAGGGGGCAACCGAAAATGTTTACGTTACACATTTATAGACGTCTCGAGTGTCTTCTCATGTGATGGTATTGTACTACTCGTGCACTCTTAAACCTCTGCTTTGTAATAAACCTGTTCCTCGATTTATCCTTCTGTCCATCTCAGAAAGAAGAAAAAAAGAAAAACAATAAGAGAACCCGTCTTAAATGCACCCCAACTTTTATTCTCTCTCCCTCCTCCTCCCCGTCTCTCTCTCTCTCGTGTTGGACTAACCGTGTGTGTGGCTGAAGAAGGTGAGGCCCACGCTATGATGCCGCAAAGATGTGCGTGCTGCCGCTGGCCCAACTACCAATGATATGGCAAAGTCAACAGAAAGACATCCTCCTTTCATCCAGGCCATGTGATCTCTCTGGAACCGGTTGACAGGCAGGCAGACATGTTAAGACTTCCCCCCCACCCCGATCCACCTACAGGATGAACTTGCCGAGGAAGAATCCGATGAAGATGGCCGCTATGACTACCAGGAGCGAAGGGAGAGAGCTGGTGGTCACGTCTCGGCCGATCAGAGAACTGGAGTTGGAGCCTATGTGGTCGGGCCGCTGGGCCTTCCTCAATCTCAATCCGTCATCCTGAGGAAAAGAAAAAGCCATCAGAATTTAAAAATTTTAATTTACATTTCAACCTTTTTCTCTGCAAACCTGAGTGACTGATCACGCTTATTTTACATTCTCTCACTTGTTATAAGACACTGAGGCTGATGGATGCGTTCGTATGTCATTTGTGCAGCTTTTATATTATTATAAATTATATTATATTAAATTCCTGCTCAATAATATCTGTAATTATCATCTACTATTCAAACTCTCTCAAAAATTAATTTAAAACCACTATATAAGAAATTTGTATATCCAATTAAGAATTTTGGAAATTCATCAATTCTAACTCTTAAGTGCACTCAATTTTCTTGTAGATGCTCAAGTAAAGCTGATCCCCGTTAATGTCCATCCACAATAGACATCGACCATTATATTACCTTCAGCTGCCGGTTCTCTTCCTGCAGCTTGCTCATTTCCGTCTGCAGCCTCTTGCATTCTTCAAGAACCTTCTTCATCTCTGTTTCATCCAGGGCACCGCTGGCTGGTTTGGCTGCCATGGGCCCGTCCACTTTGGAGGAGTTGAGAACAGGCACGGTCTTACTGACTGCGTCCACGTCGTTCTGCGATTGACATGAAAACCACAGCATTAGGCACACGATCCAACAGCACAATACAAATCATTCAGGACTCATGTCATCACGGTGTTCCTAACCACTTAAAACGAGGGCAAAATCAGTTTGGAACTGCTTAAGATGGTGATGTGACAAAATATTCAGGGTGTTTGTGGGCCAAGTATGAACAGACGACCATCACCAGACACAACCTCATCTAAAGGAGACCCAAAACCACCACATCACAGAGAGAATGATGGAAATGTGTCACTGACTCTGGGAAAGCAGCCTTAGCTCTAGTGAGGAAAGCCTCAGTTGCGGCTGGATGCAAAGCATCGCCAGGAATGATGAGACTTATGACATCACACCCACAAAAAGCAGCTATGCTGGGTGAAAACTGGTGATGGCATTTGCATTGCGGGCAAAAACAGAAGACCTGCTGCTGACATTTTGCAATTTCCAAACTGTCCAAGACTGATGTCCAATTTCAAAAAGTTTTTTTTGCCAGATATCTACTTAGCACGGCTGCTTCTTAGCTTCTCAAACACCACCGACTGTAAAATTAATTCTAAAAAGATTCCTAAAGAGTTCTTGTCTTAAAGGGGACATATTATACCTCTTTTTAAACAATTGAGAATCGGTCTGTGGGCCATACAAAACATGTTCATGAAGCTCTTTGCACAAAATTACTTTCGCATGAAGAGATGACCAGCTCTATTCTTGCCAGTCTAAGCCCCTTTCAGAATGAGCCGTTTAAGGGCCCTGTCACTTTTATGCAAATAAGCTGTTGCTGGCCACACCCCAACACTAGCATTTCCTACACATGAAAATGACAAAACACAGATTCGCTATCCAACCATATATGTTCCACCCTGAGTCAGACCCAGAGCAAGAAGAGCCACCTGCACACACCTTAAATATTTGGTGCATCCCAATTGTAAAGGTATCAAGAGGTAAAACTTAAAATCTAACAAATATTGCAGCAAAAAGACTCATTTAAACAGGACAAAGTTCTGGCATGTAGTGATAAGCACCAAAATATTTGTTCAAAACTGAAGCAAAAACAATTGTAACCCAGATGGAGGGCATTATCTGACATTCTGCTGGGGGATGGGATGGGAGGAGTACATTGGGTGTCACATTTACATACTTAGGCTTTTGGGGCAGCAAAGCTAACTTATTGTTGGGCTAATAACAAACTTGCTGTCCACCAAACAATGTCCAATTTCAATGAACAAGCTCACCAAGAACCTTCCTGTTGCTAAGGGTGCTGGGAGTTGGGGGGCAAGGAGGACGAGACTGCAGGGGCGTGCGAAACTGTCCTGCCCAGGGTGGGGGTGGCAGAGAGGAGAAGCGGGTGAGGTGCCCTACCTGTGCTTGCATACATAAGGGTGTCAAGGCCAGATTGCAGGGGCTGAGAAAGACAGCTTTCAATAGACAAAAACAACCATATGTATAGAGTATGTGTACAGTTAGTGCAGGTGGGGCAACTGCACTGAGGTTCAAAGCGGGCCTGTGATACCCAGTTTTCCCCTCCAGCATCCTTAGTGGACTCCTTAGGTCAGTGCATCTTCTAGGATTTTTTTCAGCAGCCGAGTACATCAATCTTGTTGTTAGCACGTAATGAAGGAATGATTGTACAACTAAACAGAATGTAAACAATGTTACTTGAATATCTGTTACAAGCTTTAACTGTAAACGTTTAAAATAAGGCATCTTACAAAACGTGTGGAGGCATGTGTGATAGCTTAATGCTAACGTAACGTAGAGCATCCCATTGACTGAATAATAGGAATTAATGTCATGCTAGAGGAAGAATGCAAGTCAAAAACAGCCTAAACATTGGTATGTATTTATTTAGTGAGGTGACCACACCAAAATGGTTTAAACTTTATCCTGAAAGCTATTCTCATCATACATATGATGGAATGGCTTTAGTCTGCAGCATAGAGTCAGACGATGACCAGTTTGAGGTTAGCACAGCTTACAGTTCCTATTTTCTGGGTGCAACTTTTGTGATATTTGGTTCTCCATTACATTAACCAATCTTCATAAAGAAGCTCCCATATATTCTCATTTTAAATTAAAACCCCTGCAGAGTTTTGCAATTGCAAATTCATGGCATTTCATAAAAACGAGAAGCAACAGCAGCAAAACTATATATAGCAGAAACACTACGAGCATCACAGTGCAGAAATCCTGTCGTCATATTAGGATTGATTTCCAGGTCTAAAATTAATAAGTAATACAATTTAAGGTTGGCAGTAGTAGTTTACAGAGTAACTGATGTTATATAATAATAGTGCTCAAGTTTACTTCATTTCAGTGCATGGGACTGTGAGATGCTTACAGTATGATAATCTTATTAAAAGCCCACCAGCACTATGTAAACTATGAACTCAATCCAGACTTACAATAAAATCAGGACTACTGCACTGTTAACACAAAGATAAACATTACACAAGTTCAATGAATCCATTCATATCTATTTTTTTCTTCCCCGCTACATCCAGACTTACCATTTTATCGTTTTCAGAAGGCAGCTCAAACACGCATCTGAGTTTGGAATCCATGAGCTCATCGGGTTTTGCGTCTTTCCACTGTGGGGATGAAAAATAGGCACGTGATTCATCAGCCTAAACGACTAGCAGCTGGAGGCTCATCCACACACAGACACACACACAAAAACAAACAATGACCTATCAGGGAGACCATATATTTACAAATAAACCAAAGTATAAGCCCCTCCAACTCTGATAGGAGAAAATCTCTCTGAAAATATTAAAGATTATTAACTGTATTCTCACTGCAATACTGAGGCTAATCAGGACCCAGGAAATGTCTCACACACTACTGTAATGCAGGTGCATTCGCTGGATGAATAAGATCCAGCACACAGAAGTCTAATAAATCAGATACTGCTGATCCACAGCCTGTGGTTTTGATGGCTTTAAAGTTGAGCCTTGGTCACAATTATCACTCAAAAATACAGTAGGGTTCATAAGTTTGAACTCAATATTCAAATCTTTGGGATCTGCATTTTCAATAATTCAGTGCCAGAAATCACCCAGAAATCAATATTTTCCAAAAAGTTAATTGTTCATAATATAATCAAAAAAAGGTAAACTGACCATTTATATTCATTACACATTGACGTTTCACGTCTTGTTGTTTTACTGTTGATCAGAATGGCTTGTAGCTCATGAAAATCTCATTATAATAATAATAATTATTATTATTATTAAGCATTAATAAGAATGAAAACAAAATGGCTTGAAATATGCCACTTTACATGTAATGAATACAAAACATGAAAGTTTACTTTTCTGAATTATGAACACAAATGAATATTTCAGAATATTCTAATTGTTGTAGATACACTAGTATAAAAGCAACAGGGTGGCAGATCAATAGGGGGTGAGCTATTAGTGGCCCAGACCTGAACTGAAGTTGATATTTAGCATATTTCTGGTTAACAGCTTTTGTTAATCTATGTGCATATCTCATGCAAACATGAAAAAAGCTTCACATTTCTTTAGTATGGCAGAATATCCCATCTGCAGCACTACTTGACTAGTAGAAATGTGGACACACTGAGTAAATCCATATTGAGTAAAACATGCTTCGTTGTGTTTTTTACTACATATATTTGCTAATATATAATTTCTATATTATAAAAATATAATCAATTATATATTTCAAAAGTTACCTAGTTAAGACACTAGTTAATGACAAATTAATTACAATATTAAATATCCTTTAAAAAATCCTACGTTACTTACATTACACATTCTTATTTTATCTAAATTTTAAATTTTTTAAATGTTTACATTTTAAACACCATTATTTAAAGTGTTCAGATACATTTTTATTAATAGAATTTCAAATTGTTTGAGACCAATATTTTTACTACAAAATTACAGGCTTTGTACCACAAAAATAACTACAATATGAACCTTACAATATATAATAATAATAATAATAATAATAATAATAATAAATTATTAATTATATTATTATTATTATTATTATTATTATACTACAATATGATAGAATATATTTCACCATTTGAACACAAGTCAGTGAACCTTTTCATACTATTGTCATGCCAAACAACCTTACACTTCAAAAGCAGATTTAATACTTTAACCACTCTCAAGCCAAGACTAAACAATAATTACAGTGTGTTTGCTGTCCTCTGCTGACTTAAGGGTAGAACTGCAGTGCAGGGATCCTGCACTATTTACATGCAAGACAAACTCTTAGTTTGAACAACCAATGGGGCAACAAAGACAGAGAACAAAAGCTGTTCCAGCTAACATTAAAAAGTAGAGGTGTAATGGTACATGCATTAGCACCGAACCGTCACGGTATGGGGCTCACGGTTGGGAAAATATGCAGTACATGCAACCTATAGGAACATGCGAAGGTAAAATGAAGGCAATACGGAACTGAAGTTCACAGGCAAGTTGACCTGCTGTACACGTTGCTAAGTGTCTCTCAGTTAATGGGATGAGAATGGCGAGTGGAAACAATACAAAGGTGCTAGAAGACCTTCCCGTTTCTTTCAAATAAACTGCGCGGGACAATTTGGGGTTCCCTGTGAATTACAACAGCACTGGTCACAACACCGGGCGGTAGATCGAACAAGGAGGGTGTGTCGGCATTGTGTAACAGTTGTGGGGTATGTTTGTAGAAACACTTTGAACAGGCTAACAGATATTCAGCAGCATCATCCACGTGCCGAAGACCACAGCTAATAAAAACATCTCATGCAACCCAGCCACTAATCCTACTACTGCTTTTAAGCAGCCTCTAGACGAGAAATCAGACACATGCAGTTTTATATTGCCTTACGCATCTGCCCGAGACAGCTTCAGCAATCATAAAAGTACAGGAGAGTGGAATACAACATAACATGGTAATATTCGAGTTCCTTATTGTTATAATGAAATTACTGAAGTTGAGAGTAGGCACAATGATACCTGGCTGTCACTAACTACTACCAAGGCTGATTTTCTATTTTTCTGGGAAAAATTAGCTTATGCTTTGTTTAAAAAATAGCTTATATTACATTATGAGCTCATCCACAGTACTGGGAAACCATTTTGGGACATGGAACTTCAAAATTAAATGTCACAAAATGTGTGAACATGTCCAGGTAAGCTAAATTAGACACTCCCAAATCAGATCTCTCCTATTGTTTTACCATTTTTAAAAAATTGGTCAAGAATCAAGTCTTTGCTTTAGATTCTGTTAGTTTCATGTGCTTAAACCTGCTGGTTTATTAAAAACATTACAGTTTTATCATTATAGAATTAAGAATTAGAATTAAGATCAACCAATGTGATTTTTCACACAACGGAATTTGACCTCCACGTTTAACCAATTCGTGCAGTGAAAGACACACTAGTGAACACACTAGGCTGTGAGAATTTGTGCCCGAAGCGGTGGCCAGCCCTTACCCACCAGCGCCCGGGGAGCAGTTAGGGGGTTAGGTGTCTTGCTCAAGGGCACTTCAGTCATGTGGATCGAACCAGCGACCTTCTGGTCACAAGACCAGATCCTTACCACTAGGCCATGGCTGCCCCCTAAAAAGTAGTGGTGAGCCAACCTGATTCAGCGAATGGACCGTCGCTGGTCCACGGGTATTCACCCTATTCACTATATTATAGCACAAATCTCTGTATGACACAAGTCTACTTTGGGCATAAACCTCATTCCTGACGGTCCAACCTACAATATTTGATCTGTGCCTGTTAAATGGGAACCGTAACTTACACAATCTAAATAGTTACCCAATTCAAAAACAAATATATACAATGATTAAAAAAAAAAACCTTCTAACATGACAAAAGATGATTAAATGTGTTCATTTAATGCAATTTATACCATTAATTATATCCACTAAATACAATTTAATACATTACTGAAGTTACATGGAAACCATAAGAATTAACTCCCAGAACTGTGGATATGCTCATATAACAAATTGTATAACGAATTGGTGTAAACCGAACTGTGAATTTGACTGTACCAAGAAGACTCTTACCATGGTCTCTGTGTCTGCGATGTTGGCGGGTGCAAAAATGGTCTGCACCATGAATTTGTGTTTACTTTTCTCGTTGGGGTCATAGTCGAATGGCTGTAGCATAACTGCAAAAGAAAAAAAAAAATACTTACATGCAAAAGTGGCTGCCTGAGCATATCTACATGTACTGTACTGTAGGGGTCTATATGACTGTGCAGATGTAGTGTAGATGCTGTATATAATGTGGCATTAATGTACACTGCTTGACAGGCCTTTTCAATTTAATATGTTTCATGTCATACGTGCAGAAATATCTGAGGACTAGATTAACCTTATGAGGTGAAATCATCATTCTGCTATTCACCACAGAAAGACGGGAAAATATACAAAGACAATGTCATAAGGATGCGACTGAGAAAGCAGAGAAACAGTATGACAATATTGCTTTGACAAACTTTCTGGCACTTCTCTATGTATTGGCCAAGAACGTGGTGATGTCCATCACGATACAGGGGTTATGATTTGATGTGATTATATTATGATACTGTAAGCAAAGTCATGTATTGCAAATATATGCCAAATGAAACACTTTTATATGAATAATTTCTGACATAGTTCACACACACTGTCCATTTAGGACAAAACAAGACATTATTTTTTTGTTTTTAGCTTCGTAACACCCTCCAAGCACAAAAGCCAAACTCCATGTTTGTTTTATTCTTTTTGAAGTCTTGTCTAAATGTGCTTTTCTATCCTCAGATCTTCTGCAAGCTATGTGCAATTATTCCTCTGTACTTGTGAAGTTCAGTCATTTGATTTGAAACTAGGAAATGTTAAGTAGTGCTGAAATACACTGCTCAAAAAATAAAGGGAACACTTAACACAATGTAACTCCCAAGTCAACCACACTTCTGTGAAACCAACCTGTCCAGTTAGGAAGCAACACTGACTGTGAATCAGTTTTACCTGCTGTTGTGCAAATGGAACAGACAACAGGTAGAAATGAGAGGCAATTAGCAAGACAACCTCTATTCAGGAGTGGTTCTGCAGGTGGTCACCACAGACCTTTTCTCTGTTCTCATCCTTTCTGGCTGATGTTTTGGTCACTTTTGCATTCCGTCAGTTCTCTCACCAGAGGTAGCATGAGGTGATGTCTACAACCCACAGAAGTTGCTCAGGTAGTGCAGCTCATCCAGGATGGCTCATCAATGTGAGCTGTGGTAAGGTTTGCTGTGTCTGTCAGCACAGTGTCCAGAGCATGGAGCAGATACCAGGAGACAGGCCAGTACACCAGGAGACATGGAGGGGGCTGTAGGAGGGCAACAACCCAGCAGCAGGACCGCTACCTCCTCCTTTGTGCAAGGAGGAACAGGAGGAGCAGAGCCAGAGCCCTGCAAAATGACCTCCAGCAGGTCACTAATATCCATGTTTCTGCTCAAACTGTCAGAAACAGACTCCATGAGGGTGGTATGACATTTTGAGTATGGTTCCAAATCCAGACCTCCAAGGGGTAATAATTTTGATTTACATTGATCATTTTTATATTATTTTGTTCTTAACGCATTCCACTGTGTAATAAATAAAGATTTTAAACTGGAATATTTTATTAACTGACATCTAGGATGTGTTTAGTGTTCCCTTTATTTTTTTGAGCAGTGTATAATGTATGAAATGAAACTTTGAACATTAGTCAGTCACGTCAAGCTTGCTCCAAACAAAGCACAAGTCACCAAACCAGACTCCAATTAAGCATGTAGATGTGCATCATGGGTGGAGAACACATTACACATGCTAAAAATAAACAACCACTTGCAAGGGAAGTTAAATAAATACCGTGCAGTTAAACTGGTGTGTATACTTTATCTTTAGGTGACATCACAGGACAGGTGGTAAAAGTTAATGACAGGTTAGCAGTGGCTGTATTTGACCTCTGCTGTTTATAGGTGTGATGATACAGCCAGACTACATGCAATACACAAAGAACTATGCTAAGCTTCAAGATACTAGTTCATTAGCTAGTGAGATGCTGCTTTTTTCATGTGTTAGACAGTTAGGGCTCTACCAAACTGACAGGAAATTGTCATGTCTCAGATTTTCACAGATTATACTATATTTCATGGCCGTTGTTAAATAAAACTTAATTGCAAAGAATGTGCATGAGTGCAGTCTTAAACCCTACAAACATCAGTTTAACTCATGAAACCCTTTTCTCCTCATTAGTGTACTTTACAGCTAGCACTAAACACGGGAATTCTCCCGTCACAGCTATAAGTCACATGATTTGCTCAGGAAAGAGTCAGCAGCTATACGTGAACATCATCTCAGGAAGCCTACTAGCTTTGTGAAAGCACAGCTCACTCAAGCAGGGTAAATAATGCAGTAGCTCCAAATTGGCATCATCTAGATTTTAGGTTTTGTAAGATAAGGTTTATTAGACTCTTGGTACTGTAAGATATAATCTTACAAAATTAAAGTGTGTTACTGCGGTTGTTAGACCTCACCTGAGATGCTGAGGGAGGCGCCTGGGTCAATAGTGCCACTGTTGGGCCGTACACAGTACCTACGGGGAGCTGTGGTCTTCACTTTGAAACATACTTTCCTGTCTGATGGGTTTGTCAGCTTCAGATAAGCTGTGATGACATCTGTAAATGGACCTGCAGGGATGAGAAGAGAGGTGTTTGTAATGGTGTCAAGTTCAAAAGCACCTCACTTTTACTCTGGATCAGAAGTCTATCAATATGATCAATAAGGATAAAACTCCAGTACTGCAACCAGACTGTGAAATTCTTATAAAAATGAAACTCAATGACCTATAGATGATATATAATGTAGGGCTGCAGCTATCGATTATTTTAGTAATCAAGTACTCTACTGAAAAATCAATTCAATTAATCAAGCAATCGGATAAACATATTTGCTTTGTTAAAGTGCAATAAAAAAAATACACAAGAGAAAACAAGACATTTCACTTAATAATGAATGACTATTTGGTTTCCTTTTTTTTTTAGATAGGTTATATTTTTAAATTCACAACATGCATTTCCAAATTGCAAACACAAATAGAAATAAATAAAACACAAAATAGAATTACCACAAGTAAAAAACAAATTAAAATTACTTTCAACTTAAGATTTCTTGCATCAAAAATATAGGGCAATAATCAATAAAAAAGGCATAAACATTGGCTTTATGTTGTGAACAGGAACAGGTCCATGCACGAACAGTTTCACACATTTCTGCTGCGACTGTTTTAAACCAATAGCTCCAGGAGAATTGAGGAAAAGGCCTCCGCGTGTGTTTGTGTTCCTTTTAAAGGAGCGGTTGATTGCAATGCAGGAACGTGAGCTTGACAATGAAGGACTTAGGCTTGCCCTCTTTTTTTGAAGCAATGTTACCTGCAGCTATAAACAGATGCTCTGATGGCGTGGATGTAGCTGGAATACACAGCAGAGACCTTGCCAGTTCTGCCAGTGTTGGATAGCGCGCTGCATTATTTGCCGTTTTCTTCTCGCACGTTGTCGCTCTTTTCCCTCGTCGCTTCCATATTCCTGCTTCTCAACTAAAAGTCTCCACGCCACCTCCTCCTTCCTGTGCGTGGGTGCCGTAAGCGTGGTGTGTCACATTAAAAGTCGTCAGTGCGAAATACCGTGCTCCGAATTTTAAAATTACATAAACGATTACTCGAGGCAAAGAAAATTACTCAATCATTTTTTGTAATCGAGTAACTTGAATTACTCGAGTAATCGTTTCACCCCTAAAATAATATATATAAAAGCTGGAGATACATAATACACTTATTTTTATGGAGGACACTGCAGGTCAACACTGAAATAATCTCATAAAATTCAAAATATACTGTCTAAAAATTCACATCAAAGTAAATAAATTTCAACATATTAACATTAATTTATTAATACGTAGCAGAAATGAAGATTCACTTATTAAACACACAGCATATTGTGAATGTGGCAAGATAGGTTTGGAATGAGTAACAGATCCAAGTACTGGACAAAAGCTGCCAAAAATTAGCCTACTTTTAAAAGACCGTCTTTGTACTTCACTCACAAACACCCATTTGTGAAAATGCTTTGGTTCCATATGCAATGCCATTAACCCTTGAGAGTTTTTGAATACTTTAGGCTTTGCCTTTATATACCACATAAAAAATGTTTAACATCACCACCTGTGTGAATTATTGTTCATGTTGGACCAGAAAACTGAACTAAAAATTCTGAATGATGTTAAGGACTGAAACTGTAGACACAACATGGAAATGTGAACATATGATGGTAAAAGAAATGATAAAATTAAGCTTTAATGCTATATACAGCTATTTACATAAAAAGAAAAACAAAAACAAAACAAATAACCAGTGGTTTGTCCTCTTGGTGGCAGTGGTAGGAGGTCCTGTCTCCTTTCAGTCATTTTGACCCTCCTAACTAAAATACTTTCATAGATTTTTGATCTCTCTCTAATTTTACATGGTCTACCAACAACAATGTCTGCACTTTTGACAAACGCTGACCACAGTGCTCAATGTAAGTGTTTACATGCTTTGACATCTTGAACCAGTCATGTGATTTGATCACTGTGGTGTGATTGGTGACTCGTGAGGGTCAATATATATGTCTAACCATCTAAGGGTCTACAAAGACCACATTTGAGTTCAGAGAAAGGTCCGAATAAACAAGTCCAGGTTTTTTTTTTCCTGTAACAGAAGTTGATTAGGGTAAAATGGCACCATGCCCCTCAGTTTCAAGGCTCTATATGTTGACCACAGCAGACTACTGTGTGGGTAAACACGGGGGAATATCGTACACATTCATCTTAAGGACACAGAGTGCCTTGTTTATTAACAGATCACAACTGACCATGAATATTGAATTACATAATTGCATTACAACACTGAAATCTCCATTTCATGCCTGTTCGGATCAGGGCCTTCATTGTGTGGCCTTCTAAACAGGTGTAATGGTTCTCTGCCTTTATTCAGTCTGGAGCTGCATCTGAGAAACCAATAGGATCAGCAGAAAATAAAGGGACGAGACAGAGAGACGGTTCAGGTTTAACATGTTTACACCTTATTAACCAGTCACTTTTTATGTAACATTCTCTGGCTGATCTGCACTGAAGATACTCTGGTAAGTATTTTGCGTGACACATAAGAACACTACACACCCACTCGGACATCGCTACTTTTTGAACTGGAGGGTGGAACCGTTTTCTTCAGTGATGGAGATACATACAGTACAGCTGGGATAAGTCTTTTCAGAAAGGTGACCATTTTATTATGTGACCCCGCCAGGGAAAACCAGGTCAAAGTCATTCTTTTTTTTCAAAATTTGTTTTTTTCAAAACAACTTTTTGTAATTAAGTTTTGTTTTTTATCAAAATATGTACTCCGATAGATATCTGAGACTATTCTTTCATTTACAGCAATAGTGGCTAAGTTTTGTTGCTGATGTGAGTGACATGATATTGACATGTTATCTCAATAAGTTGCCCAGTGACTTTGGCCTAGTTTTCCCTGGCGGGGTCACATATCTTTCATTTCAGAAAGAATGAGCATATGGCTATATATTTTTGTCAAAGCTGCCTAATGGGACATGAAGCAAGTTTTAAGTCAGCAATAATGCAACTCATTCACATAACTGACCATTTTCAAAAACAAGGACCAATGTCTCAGCCAAACAAAAATAAACATCTAATGAGAACGGCAGTGATCATGCAGATATTTTACACTATAAAAGGTGTACAAAAAAAGATCAAATTCAGTCGAGTACTAGAGCATCTCTTAGGGTGTTTTCACACCGGTAGTTCGTTTCTCTGGTCTGAATCAGAATGACTTTGATTACCGTTTTCACACATGATGAAACGAACCGCATCAAGGAAGCAAACAAACCAGAGTTCAAATTCAAAGATACACTGTCACAATTCATATTCATTACACGTAAAATGACATTTCAAGCTCATTTTTGTTTTAATCTTGATACTAAATTTACTCTAATTGAAATACTGTAATATTTTGGGATTCTACATTTCTGATATTCATGACCTATAAAGCCATACTGATCAACAGTAAAGATATGGTCTTTTTACATAGCCTCGCAAAACAAGTGTGGCTACGACAGCAGCAGATTCACATCTGTACAGCTCTAGTATCAAAACTACAAAAAAATTAAAAAATTAATTAATAAAAAAAAAAACCAAAAGATAATTACTATCTAATGTAATTGTAATTAGAGCTGGGCGATATGGCCAAAAATGTTATCACGATAAATTTTTCTATATTGATCAATCTCGACAATTATCATGATATAAAATTTTCTAACACTGTCATAGTTTTAAACATCTTTCTAAAAACATCAGAATAAATACATGAAATTTTACTATTTAAAATATAAAAATGTTTATTTCCAGAACATAATATTGTAGCGTCGGGCTGGACGCGGTGAAAGGACGGATGAGAAAGACGTTTACAGTCGTCGCTTTATATTTGAAATTTACAATGATCGCTGTCTGCCACAGCCACTCCAAAACAACAACAGGCTAGAGAGCCAAGCTAACAGGCTAATGCTAGCACTCGGGCTGATACACACACACACACACACACACAGCGAGCCCCACTCCTTTTCCTTCGCACACAAACAGACGAGCAGACAGCGACCTCGTGCTCTCTTGCCCCGCCCCACTACGCTCTCCCCCAATCACATGCTTGTCTTAAACACAACAGTGCATTTTGGCTGCGCTGGTGAGGAGGAGCTAACAAGCAACAGTATCACGTCTGTACTAACTGTCAAGCTGCTTAGACGTGAAATAGAAATGAACGTTAATGCTCATCAACTTCTACTGTCCCGGCTTATCATAGTCATTGAGGGAAAAATAATTGTGAAAAAAAAAAAATCTATAACATTTTATCGCCCACCAATAATTGTAATGTACTTTCCCCTGTTTTGAAACTGCAAGAATCAGCACTTGCTCCATTTTGGCTCAGACAGAGCTGAGACAGTCCAGAGTGCATCATGGGTCATATAGCCAGAGCAGTAGTGCTATTAGTCAGATTTGAATATGCCTGTCAAAGTTCACTAAAGCGAATGTAAAAGCTATTCACCCAGAAATCCATATGCAAAATGCACCTGTCATAGCAAATCGCATTGAAATGAATGGGATTTCACTCATGAAAATGTAGACAAATACGCAATGTGACCAGGGCTTAAAACAAAAATA
>BRDA01001541.1:45990-56029 GCA_036984385.1 Crenuchus spilurus | reverse complement strand
AAAAAAAAAAAAAAAAAAAAAAAACCACCTCCCCCCCGACCCAAAATTTTGGTGAAAAAGGATGATCACCAATTTTTTTTTTTTACTTGGCCTAACGATAAATAGTCACATTGCCCAGCTCTAATACCAAATTTTGCATACTCGATGCAAAAAAACAAAAACACTCTAGCTATAAACTAAAAAGGCTAATCACTGCCTTTAGCACTAAATGTTTATTTGATAGAACATTTCTACACTTTTACAGCTTATGTTTTTTAAATGTAATCTCTAATCCATATATAAATCTACTTTACTCAAAGAGTAGAGAATTGATTGCCGTATTAGAAGTTTTGATACTTTCAGTACTTGGTGGAAAACTGGATGAAATATCCAACTGTAAAAATCAGCTGATATTTTTGAGAACAGGATTGTTGATCTACAGCAAATAAAATACCAATTCCAACACTTGGGAAACAACAAACTTCACATTTTAGCAACAACCACAAAGTGATATCTCTGCTGGAGTAGAACAGCAGACTATGGTGGAATAAAGCAAGTCGAGTCAATTCAAGCATGTGCAGAAGAGCACAGGATTTCTTCCTGTACCTGCCACCTTTGCTACTTAAAATGCTTATAGCAGATTTTTTCAGCTTGCTACAATACATTTCTCTGATCTCTGGAGAACTACAAAATAAAAATAAAGCTAAATGAAAAGGTAGAGAAGTCTGGACACGAGTACCTGCAAATTTTAATATGTATCCTATTTGAATTACGTGATTTTTACAGTGAAGGACAGAGTATGGAAACAATGATGAGTTTTTATGGGAAATTCCAATTATTTTTACATCCAAATTGGCAGACGGCTTATTAGCCTTTTCATACTGTAGACCAGGGGTGTCAAACTTCAGTCCTGGAGGGCCGGATTCCTGCACAGGAAGATCACCAAACTAATCAAACACACCTGATTCAACTCAGCAGGTAATTATCTTTTTTTTTTAAGTTTTAAAGTTTAATTATAGTATTACAGCAGAGAAATCACCAAAATGTGCTGGACACCAGGCCTCCAAGACTGGAGTTTGACAACCCTGCTGAAAACTAAAAGAACCCTAAAAATATTACCGGTAGTACATTTCTAGCGCCTTCTACTAGGCAAGAGATGTGTATGTGTAACATTATTCACTCTTTAATGGGACAAATCAGCATTTTAAACACAATTTACACATCCATGCAGTCAAAGACACAGAGCCTACCCACAGTGGACAAACATGGCTGCCCCACAGAGGCCCAAGTTATAAAACCACAAGAAATATCAGCCAAAATTAAAGTTTTGCCAATTGCATGTTTAGAGCAAGAACAAACATCACTCTACAGCGGGCGTTTACATTAAACTGAACATGGGTAGTCTCCTGCAAACAAGTTAATGTACATCAGGATGAGAGAATTCAGCATCACCTGATTTCTAATCATCTACTCGTGATGCTGGTTATGAATTGAGAACTTTTTTAAAATAAACTTTGTAACACATACAACAGACAGGATGACTGGATTACAACATCCCATTACATAACATCAAACTATCTTGTCAAAAATCGTCAAAAATACAAATTTAGTCATGTTAAAGCTTCAAGGCAATTGTTACAAATAAGTCAATCTCTGAACTCTCAGCCTGGTCAGTTGAAGCCTCGGCTTAAATTACAGAATTAGCCCTGTAATAAGGCAATCAAAGCCCTGTAATAAGGTTATCAAATCTGTTTAATCAGAGCACAAACATTCTTCATGCCAAAAAGACTACGCGTTTCATGGGACCTGATCATCTGAACTGGCTTTTTAGATAAAGAACCCAAAGTTCACAACCAAGAGCATGAACAACAATGTATCAAGATACAAGTGTGCACAATTACTGACCAATGTGACTGCACACACAGGAATTTGACCTCCACATTTAAACCATCCGTGCAGTGAAAACACACACACCCTAGGGAACACACTACAGGACCGTGAGCACACGTGCGGAAAGCAGTGAGCAGCCCAAGCCACCACGCCCAGGGAGCAGTTGGGGGTTAAGTGCCTTGCTCAAGGGTTCTTCAGTCGTGTCCTGATGCCCTTGCCCCTACAAGTTGTACAATGTGTCATTAACATAAAACATTATGCAAATAGGCTGCATCATTTAAAGCTACCACAAGAAACAAAGAGAAAGCATTTTAAAAAGCATTTCATTTGTATAGTCACAGTAAAGTTTAATTGTTTTGAAGGCCAATGCTGATATCAATTATTAGCAATCAAGAACACAACAGTATAATAATAGAAAAATAAACATATGTGAGCTTCAGACAGTTACAAGAACATTGAAAACATTGGCTTTACTCAAAACGTGCTATTTATCCAAATTTATTACTGGGGGACACTAGGCCAGACAAAAGGTGTTATTTATTGTGTTTGCATCAACACTTATTAGCATGAAAATGAAGCTCACATGCCAATTCCAAAAAGTTACTAAATATGCTAAATGAAAAACAATATTTAGCATGAAAAATGCTAAATATCAGCTCCAATTACCAGTGAGGGCCAATAATTTATCAATTTCTAGTGTATAAGTTATTTTGCAAAATACATCTCGCACACCTCTGGGGAACATTAAGACGCTACTCCAAATGCCTCCTGACCTGAGCCCCATTGAAAACCTCTGAAATGTAGTCAAGAGGAAGATGAATGGTTCACAAGTCAAACAAATCTGAGCTGCCTGAATTTTGGTGCCAAGGGTGACAGTTACCCAACAGTAACGACAAATGCTAAACAAATCACACTTATACCAACAAATAGTAAGTTAAAGCATTAGTACAGTGTTGTTTAAAAGTGAATATGAACAATAACTCAAAATGACAACTTTTATTTGGAATTTAAGTGAAATATCAGCAGTTTATAGAAAACAAATGTTCATTTTACCCCAACACACACCTATAAGTAGTAAAACCAGAGGAAGTGATCATTTGCAGCAGTCTAGTTTCCCACCATAGCTGTTAAAATATTTGTCAATCTAAAGACATTTAAAAGGCCAATACAATGAAGCGCTGCCCTCGTGAATTACATAAATACTGTTGAAGATAGAAAATGAAGTGGAATAGGTAGGATTGTGGTGTTGCAAAAATGTTTCGATACATAAACCACTCAAATACTGTAAGCAGGCATGACTGGAAAAAATACAGGATATGGACCCTTTAATGAAGTTTGAATGGTTGCTGTAAGTTCACACGCCTGTGGGTTTTTTTCCAGAACGCATGTCCTGCATAATTTAAAGCCACTCTAAAGGCTGCTGATAGCACACTGAATGAGAGGTCTAAAGAACAATGTTGATCATAAAGAATTGATTTTCTGTACACACTCTAGCTGCACATTTAGCTAACGACCCCCACCCTCTGCAAGGGAAAAAACACTTCAGGGACAAGCTTCTCTACACTGTACAGCACAATGTTAACACTACATGTCAATCAAGCAGTTCCTCAGATATTACAAACACTAACTTAAACACTAGCGAACAATGTGTTCTCACTCCCAAGATTGGACACTTTATAAGCAATGTGACAACGCATGTTCATTTCTGCCCTTTAAAAAGCATTAATAATAGCAATAATAACAATAATAATAATAATAATAATAATTTTTTTTTTGCAGGCCAACTGTATTATTCAATGATCTCATTTGTAAGTAGGAGTATGAAATCTGCCATATTAATTTTTTTTTACTATTTTACTAAATTTACTATTACCATATTGTGTGTACATATCTATCAATATATCTACATTTCCTCTTCTGAGATCTACTGAAAGCCAAACATTCCCTAACAAAAATTCAACAAATCATAAGTATCATAACATTTAATACATTAAGTCCAAATGTCATTAGACATTAGAACTTAACTAAATAATTTCCAATCCATTTCTTTTTTTAAAAAACCTCAATATATTTGACCAAGCAGTAGAAAGCCCAGTTGTATAAAAGTGGATGTCGATGTAAAGCTTGCTGAAACTCATTAAAAAGGTTCAGTTTATTGGCCTTTTAGAATGAGAAGGTTAAAGCTTTACTTAATGTACCTGGCTTGGTACATCAAATATTTATCCAGTCAGCTAGCTAACAACTTTACCATCGATTAAACCATTAACCACATAAAAAAGCAGCCACTAATGTTATGCTAACTGGTTATTCCGATGTTATCTTGCTCAGAGTTAGTTTAGCATGTAAAGAGCACAACTTGTTAGTTTGATGGCTCAAGTTGCGCAGCTAGATAACAGCAGTCAACCAAGGATGTGTCCGAAATGTGACAGTTGATCACTTGCTGCCTAAGTAGGTATCTTAGAAGGCAGCGCTGAAATAAATGCATTTGTAACAAACTCAAAACGTTCAGTACACAGCAATACACTGGCAATGCCTAAAAGCTTCAAACACTGACCAAACTAGAGTTTAAAAATTCAGCCTTTTCTAAAAATATTGAATCTGGACACGACTTCATGCCTTCCTGTCAGAGTAGGCAGCATTTCTTACGTTTCAGACACAGCCTACATCAGCACCTGCTAACTAGCTTAGCAACATCCACGTCGTCAGTGAACCTCAACGTTAAAGCTAACGCTGACGCTAGTTAGCTCGAAGCGGCTCCAAGCTTGATAAAACAAACTAACTACAGGCTGAAGTGATATGAAATGAAACAGAGAAAGCGCAGCATTCGCTAATCAAGCCACTGTAACGTTACTGTCACCACCGAAACAAATAAGGTCCTGTGTACAGCGGAAAAGGAAGCTGCGCGGCTAGCCGAGACCCACGGTGTGAAGCCAAAGCGGCCGGCTCGTTCCACTCGAGCCCGGGGATGTGCCGCGGCCTTCTTTCCCTGCCTCAAAATGGCGGGCGCTGCGGTCGGTAAAAAAAAAACTAGCCGTGGTCAGAGTGCGAGATCTCTATACAAGTTCAGCTTTTTCACATCACAAGTAAAGGATGTCATCGGTCTGCAGCACTACTGTCGTACCTTTAAATCTGAGGTCGGTCGGAGGATCGAGGATGAGGACCTGCTCCAGCTTGGACATGTTTGCTGCACTGGCTCAGCGGAGAGATCCAAACCTGATCGGGAGCGCGCACACAGCCATACGCCGCTGCCAGGCGCGTTCACGATGACACTGGCAATTATCCATCTCCAGCCCAATACCGAGTTTGTTCGGATCAATGTGAATTTGTCCAACTTAATTTATTTATCTTGAGAAGTAAAATCCAATATAGGCAGTAGCTTAATTGTATGCCAGTGGTCATTACCTCCATCAGGACATACTCTTTTACTAGTTTTCAAAACATAGATAGTGAGAACCAGATACAGATTGATATGGGCTGACTTACTCAGCGTAGAAACTGATGTATAAAAATAATGAAAGTTTAAACAGTGTTAAAAGCCTTTACTTATTGGTGTCATTAATGGGACAATAGCCTGTCATTAATTTTGTCATTAATTTGTGTGTTACTGTGCCTTTAAGATGTAAATGACTTTTATTTTGATTGACATGCCTTTTATTTCCACCTCATTCAAAATGTACTCCAAGCTAAAATGTACCTTACAACATAAAGTGATGCTAGGAGTTGTAGACAGGATAAGCAGATATACACGATGTATGTTCTTTTACGTTTTGTGACATCACAAAAGTCAATACTTTAAAAATGACCTGTTTATGAAGTTTTGTAAGTTGTAAATGTTAGTTTTATAACTGATATACAGTACTTTGAGGCTCTGAGGAAATCTGCGTGTCATGGGCTGTTTAAGGTTGCAGTAAACAATTTTAATTTGCTTTCATTTGTTTGCACACAGCCCTGTATCTGTAAAGAAGTGAGTGACTATTCCAGCCAATCAGCAACATTCACACTCATGCACAGGACAGGGGGAAGGATGCAAGCTACATGCTAAACTCTTCAGCATTGTCAAGAAGGAGAGATGGCCAAGAAACATCCAAAGAGTAGAAGATCTGAAGAAATGTTTTAAAAAGTAGAAAGGTTTTAGATCAGACAAACAAAGAATTTTGTTATCATTGGTTAGAGACTTCAGCAAAGAAGCTACTCTATCTGTACTGGTTTCTACTGCACTATGTAAGGTGGAACAGGAAAATTTTAACAAGATTGAGGTGCTTGCTGTAACTACTACATCATACCCCGAACCATTCAGTCTCTGTTGTTTTGTCCAGTTTGCTAATATTTGTGTTATGGCACCTGACTAGCTCCACAGAAGCAACTATAGCTCCAGTTTGCTAAACTACAACATCACTAACATTACTGATGTTCCTTGCCATGTCAGTGTTCTCTAGAATTACATCAATGTATTTGTCCATACAGTCTTTGCCAAGAGTTTTATGAACAGGAAGAGCTTGCTAGTCCAGCATTGTTCACCTCGGCAATCCACGTCCTTTAATTTGGGGGGTGGAGCTTCTGAAGGAGCAGTGAAGGGAGGGGTCTATTTGTTTTGCTGTTGAGTATCAACAATCTTTCTCCAGAATCACAAACCACACCTTGAACTGTTTTCTGCTGAGCTCTGGCTCTGATGTTTGGTCAAACATGGTCCTAGCCTCCTTCAGTAACAGGTTCAGTGTCAGGGTGTTTCTCAGGATTGGAACTGTGGGGTTAATGCAAAGGAAACAAAAATGTCAAGCCATACAAAAGGAAAAAAAAATGTTTTGATGTCAGCAGATGGTGAATGTTTTTGTCCGTTAACAAGCAAAAAACAATTCCATTGTTGCTTTGATCGCATCAGACTTGGCCAACATCCAAGATCACACAGTGAAAGGAATAGTACAAAAAAGATTGTTTTGGTAGAATACTGCCTATAATGTTAGAGATGTGCAAAATGTAGCTTTTAATGTGTTTGTATTGCTTTTATAAACTTTCATATACAGCTACTGAAATGTTTTACACCAGTATCTTCTGTTGATTCTGATTGGATAGTGTTTCTCCAGAACATCATGTCTTCTGTTTGTGCCTGCAGGCTTCTTAATGACTTGATTCCTCTTATTGTATCCATCCATCTTGTTGCTTTTACCTTTGACTTCTCCAAGCAGAACTGTCTTCTGAAGGCAGGTGGTTCTTTTCATGTGTCCAAAATAAGATCTTCAGTTTGGATATCTGGGCTTGTAGTGAAAGGTGAAGTTTAATTTGGTCAAAGATCCATTTGTTTGTTTTTTTGCTGTGCTACATTCTCTCAAACATCTTCTCCAACACCAAAGTTCAGAGGCATCAGTAGAAGCATCCTGTCCAGCTTTCATATCCATAAAGAACCACAGAGAACACAATTATAATATTTGTTTAATTCTTTAATATCATGCTCAACTATTTGGTAGAGCACATTTATGTCACTAGATCTTCTATAAGAAGGTACTGAACTTAACACAATGGGATTGTGCCATCTCTGCCAATTGGTAGAGGTATGTTAGGATAAAAACATCCACTAGAGGTCACTAGAAATGTAAAAATTTCTTGCCATCTTAGCCATCTCACAAGGAATAAAATGGATCAACTAGAGATGTTGCACCACCACACAGATGAGTGTGCTGTTTAAAAAGTGAACACACTTTATGTTATTGCAGTTTCTGTTTGTAGTTTATGTTCTGATTTTACCATGAAGTGCCATCTAACTATGTTTAAAGTGTACATTAAAAATGTGGGGTCTTTACCAAAATGGCTGTTTTTATTATGCCATTTTCTTTTTTCTTGGTGAGGAAGTTAAAGGGTTAAAAACATTTCCAGTTCCTTCATTCATGTCCTGCTGAGTGTCGCGTTTCCTGGCTGCTGGATCCATTTTTGTTAATGATTGATCAAAGTAAGCCAAAGCTTTTAACCTCTTCAACTTTTTTCTGTCAGTGGTATCGTTAATGATCTTTCTTGTTGTCATGACTTTTTTCATATTCAGATGAAGGCCCATCTTTTCACTGTTCTTTCACTTTTCTTGCAAGGGTCAACAGTTGGTCCTGATTTTCTCCTGTAAGTGTCCGCTGCATATCGAAGGTTGTTATTGTTAAGATGTGAAAAGGTTAAGAAAACAGTCTTATAACTCAGCTGGGAATATTTTACTGCTCATTTAAATGCTGTGGGCAGCAATGTGTTTACATACAGTATCACTTTCAAATTTCCCTTTGGTGGAGAACACAGATAACTAAAGCTAGAGCAACCTCACCCTTACATATGGTAACCCTTATGTTCACTGTCTTTGTATAAATCCACTGATATCTCTTTACTGATATACAGATCTGGAAAGAACATAAATAGCTGTCCCAATGTCCAAACACCAGGCCTAAACACCATTGAGAACTAGAGCTGATACATCTCAATTATTCATCAAGATCAACAAAGACCGATTATTTGGGACTGATATTCATTTACCATTTGATATTTGTATACAAACCCCTACAAAGATGTAGAACTTACAACCCTGGGGGGCAGCTGAGGCCTGGTGGTTAGGGACCCGGTCTTGTGACTGGGTCAATCCCCTGAAAAACATGACTGAAGTACCTTTGAGCAAGGCATCTAACCCCCAACTGCTCCCCGGACGCTGTGGATTAGGCAGTCCACCGCTTCAAGCATGTGCTCACTGCGCTCTAGTGTGTTTACTAGTGTGTTTGTATGTGTGTTTCACTGCACAGATGGTCAATGATTGTACACTTTCACTTTCATACAGTCCACTTTTCTTCATCAGCGGTGCAGGTGGAAGGAGGAAAAAATACAAGTGGCAACTCTTAATCCAAAAATGCACAATATCAGCTCTACCATCTATGGAAGAGTCTTGGATGTGATCAGGAGGAAGATTGATGGTCCACAAGCCATCTAACAAAGATCAGCTGCTTGACTGTTTTTCTCCAGGAGTGGCATGAAGTACAGTAATGTGTAAGACTGGCGGAGAGCGTACTGAATTGTAAGTTAAAAGTGTAGTGTGTTGCTTAAAATGAGTGTGAACTTGCATTATTTGAGATCTGAAAACAGCATCTTTTAGGTCTTTTAAGCTATTAAGTATTTTAATGTTAAAAGTAGTTTATCAAATCAAAAATGAATGAAATGAATGAATGAATGAATTTACCTACAGTCTCTGTAGTAAACCAGAGATTACAGTGATCTCATTGTTTTCCAGTGCTGTATGTAACTTGAAGCTTAGATTGTTGCCACATAACTGGTGATTGACACCCTCTCTTTTTTATTCGGTGATGTTTTGTTCTTGTACTTTGTGTGCACAAAAGAATTCCACAATCACCTACAGTGCCATCCCACCACCCACAGACCATCATCTGATGATTTGAGTTTTGCAGTTTCAGGTTAATAAGTCTAATAAAAAGGTATGAAACTAATCCGAATGTGCTGGAGTGAAAAGATGGGACTTATGTCTCAATATGTAGAAGACAAACGTCAACTGAACTTTCAGCAGGAAATACCCTTAACTGAAGTTGTGGACAGTTTTTGTCTACTTGGGTAAAGTCTTAACAAAAATGGGTCCAGCAGTCAGGAAACAACAGCCTAGCACTGAGCACATGTCCAAATGTATTGATTTACAAAGATCAGAATTGTCCAGACTGGTCTTCTCCGTGGTTCTTTATGGATGTGGAAAGCAGGACAGAAAGAATATTTTTTCATTTTATTTGTAATTTTTTGCTTATTTTTATCCCTTTCCCAATGTAGCAGTAGCCAATTACTTGGACAGCAGAGAAAACAAATACAGTGGTAACCCTACATACGAGTATCCCTACTAACGAGTATTCCAGGTAACGAGTCAAGATCTCGGAATATTTTTGTTCCAGGTAACGAGTAAAATTCCAAGTAACGAGTAGCCTAAAATACTTTTCATTTTCATTTTACATAGATTGAAGGAACAAGTGATGGAAAACGACAGAAACACAGCGAAAGTGATCGTGAAAGTGAAAGTGACCTGTCACCAGTTTCCATTACTGACTGGAGAAGAAGATGCGATCGTAGATCCCCTACGATGCTGGCGTCGCGGGGATCGCCAAACCGTATCAAATTGATTAAATCCGATGAGCAATGAACCTTAAAATGAGCAATGGAC
>BRDA01001541.1:25924-45980 GCA_036984385.1 Crenuchus spilurus | reverse complement strand
AGCCACCAGCCTACACGAGCGTCGTCGTCGTCTCGTTTATGTTTTAAAAACCCATATAAACACATTATTTAGCATATTAAAGTATACTGTATATTGGCCGGCTGACACGGATTAATCAGTTTTACATGTATTCTTATGGGGAAAATGCATCCAGCTAACGAGCAAACCAGCTAACGAGCTCGGCTCCTGCATTGATTAAACTCGTAAGTAGGGTTACCACTAAAAATGGATTCTCAACCAAATCAAACCTCACCTTTCACTAGAAGCCCAGATAACCAAACTGAAGATCTGTTGAGAAAAAAGCGTTCATTATGAGAAGATGTGTATGCTGGAATCGTTGAAGGTATAAGAAGAAGACAGCAGACAGCAACAAGATGCTTGGATACAATCAGATGAATCTTGAAGAGGACATTAAGAAGCATGAAGCCCCAAACAGGAGACAAACTGAGCTGAAAAGTGGTCCTACCGCATCCTTCTACCATAGAAGATTGAGTTTCTGGGGCAGCAACATTTTTGGATTTTATCATCTCAAAAAGAGAATCGTCTTCTGAAATAAAAGTGTGTTGTGAGGGGAGAACCCAAACTTTTATTTGGGAGTGTATGTGTTTACAATACTGTACATTGCAAAGCAAATCACACAGCATATAACCGTGATGTTGAAATATTGAGCAGGGTACTTAGACCCGTCATAATTATAACAGCAATTTTAATTGAGGGGTGCCCAAACCTTTGCATGGCACTGTAGTTCTACTGGGGTCTATCCCGAGAATCCCATTCCAGCAGCAGTTCCTCATACCGACTGTAAGAGAGCCTGTGGAATGCTCTTCACTCCATCACATTCACTATTGGCTATTTTCAGCAACCACAAAGGTCAACAGTGACCTACTTATAAACCCAGCAGATAGCCTATTATTATATGATGATCACACTCTCCTCTGATTCTTCTGATTTAGTCTTTTACACATTACCCCTCTCATGTGGTCAGCAAGATAATCAAACTATAGCTAGAAATTCTGTTGACAAGTGATTATCATTAAGAAAAGCTTATTATCCATCCATCCATTATCACACCCGCTTAATCCTTATCAGGGTCGCGGTTACTTTGGGGTCTCCGGTTTCCTACCACAGTTCAAAAACATAGAGATCAGGTGCATTGGGAGGTCTTAATTGTCTGTGTATGTGTGTGTGTGTGTGTGTGTGTGTCACCCAGTGATGAACTGGCGCCCTGTCCTGGGCTTAGTTGAATAATGTAATGCCCTGCCCTGCGCCCAGTGAGGGGGTAGGGGACTAACCACGACCCTGATAAGGATTAAGCAGGTGTGATAATGGATGGATGGATGGATGACCACCCCTGGTTTGGAAAGAACTCAGACCGAGTCGTCACAGGGTTTGCTGGATATATATACATAAGTCAGAACACCAGTCAGTTGTAGCAGAGTGCAAAACTATCATTATGGGCAAAGGATTTGACTGATGTCTACATGGGCAAGATAATATGGTACCAGGTGAACGGAACCATCTCAGAAACTCTGTGGGATGTTCTGGAGCCGTTGTAGTGAAGGTGTACTGAGAATAGACTTCTTTTACAATGAGGGCCTCCCAATGGCACTACAGCAGTGTCCCAATGGTCATTGATGCCAGAACTGAACGAGGACTCTGGTGAGTGGTACAGAGCAATTAATGCAGCACTGTGGACCAGTTAACCTCTACAATGAACACACAAGTCAGGGATCACCACTGAGCAAACACTCTGAGCCAAGGATGGTTATTCCCATTATTATATTCTGATATGACTCTATTTCCTTCATCATTAACATCAAAATCCTTTAGAAAATGTGCAAAAGTGCTCCAAGTGGCTCAGCAGAACAGAGGATCGCGAGTTTGAATCCCGATCATGACGTTTGCCATAGGTAGAAAGGGTCTGAGAGAACAAAATTGGCCGTGCTCTCTCTGGGTGAGTGGGCGGTGCTCTCTCCCCATCACTACTACCATGGCTCAGGTGTCTGCCAGCCAATATATCAGAGCGGGGATCCTGCACTTTCCTACGAGCGTTTTGGCTGACCATGTGATGATGTATCAGCAGCAGTTGGAAAAGAGGTGGTGGCTGACTACCCTCCTAGAATCAGAGACATTACAAGTGATTGGGAGAGTCCTAGTAAATGGGTGGGTTAATTGGGCACTAGCACTACATTGGGGAGAAAACTGGGTTTAAAAAAGCGTAAAATAAGGCCCGAGTGGCTCAGCAGGCTAAGACGCTGACACTATGACCAGAGGATTGACAGTTTGAATCCCGGTCATGCTGTTTGCCATCAACAGCCGGGGCCCAAGAGAGCAAAAATTGGCAGTGCTCTTTCTGACGGGAAGATGGCGCTCTCACTCTATCTATCACTCTCACATCTCAATGTCTCCTGGCGTCTACTGATTGGTCCATTCAGAGCTGGGAATCCTGCTCTTTCCTCCAAGCGAGTTGGCTCCCCAGTGACGTTGTGTCAGTTATAGTTAGAAAAGAGGTGGTGGCTGCATCACACACAACAGAGGAGGCTTGTGCTTGTCTCCACCCTCCTAGAGTCAGGGACATTGCAAAGTGATGGGGAGAGTCCTAACGGAGGGGATGGGCTAATTGGCTACTACTACATTGAAAAGGGGATAAAAATAGGCAAAAAATGAGAAATAAAATAAAATAAATACATAAATAAATAAAGTGTAAAATAAATACAGTATAGTGTACCGTATAGTGTTGTTATAATGGGGGACTATATATTTCAGTAGTCAGGGACAGACTGGCAATTTGAAAAATCTGGAAAAGACCAGAAAGGGCTGACAAAGCAAACTTAAACTAAGCCCCGCCCACCCCATCTCTATCATGTGTATCTGTACTATGCAGGTAATATACTGTCAATATCTATAATCTATATAGTCAATAAAGAAAGAAAAGACGATGTGCCTGCTCACTGACTTCCAGCTAAAAGATGTCCTGGTTATTTACTGAACACAAGTGAAGTTTTGGGAACTGAGGCAGGTAAAAGCTAAAAAATGCTGAAGCATTGCTTCAGTGATTGTGAGTGAGTAAAGTCTCACACAGCATTTTAACAGAGTGAGCAATTTGTTCAAACCAAAGTGACCAGATCATTAATTTCCAGTGAAATGTCTCCATCTAGTGATGTTGCAATGCTCACTTTTGAAACCAGCCTTTCAGGACGTTGCTAGAAGTCTCCGTTTCTCTTTCATTTCATTTGCATTGTCTGCTCAAACAATTTGTATATATGTATTTTCCAACCTCGCTTTAATCCCTAGAGCTAAGCTAACTGTTTTGTTATTATTATCCATCCGTCTTCTTAACCTATTAATCCCGGTCGGGGTCATGGTGAGTCCCTTTACCCCTTCACTGAGCAGGGCACACACATAGACACACTCACCCCAGAACAATTTAGAGCAGTGGTGTCAAACTCCAGTCCTGGAAGCTCGGTGTCCAGCACAGATTGGCGATTTCTCTGCTCTGACACTACAATTAAACCTGAACGTATAACCCTTCATAGATTGCTTCTCTAAGATCACTGCTGATGTCTGTCCTCCTTGACATTGTGTTAACCTGAATCCTCCAGACCAGCAAACTACCTAAACTACTGTTTTTATAGAGGGAGTCACAATTGCTGATTATCAACTAAACAAGAACATCTGATTAGCAGCACCTCTCTGCATCTCACCCTCTTAATTCCTATGGAAGCCGTAAGGATGTACTTAATATTGTATTTCTCACACTGCTTCTGCATTCTGGCCTAATGAATAAAGACACTGTAGAATCTGTTCTGTGTTGTTGTTCTTCTGTGGTTTAAGTCTCATTTTAAGACTTTGTTAGGATCAGTTCATGTTCTAATACATGCAACCATGGAATTCAAAGGGTGTACTTTCATTTTCCCAAGGCTGTAAAAACAGACATTTAAGGGATTCTGAAGACTGTATTTCATGATAATGAAATTAATTAATTGAGAACTCGACAACACAGCATTTATGACATAATCATGACTCAATAAAATAAATTAAAAATAGTGTCAAAACTGAGTAAAAAACGATATACAAAACCACGGCTTATAGGGACTCTAAAGACTGTATGGAGAAAGCTAAGTGGATTTTATTTGGCTCAGTCTTCACTTTAAATATTAACCTTTTAACAATCTGATCAACCACTTGCTAGAGAACGTAGAGTCACTCAGTGGCGTCTCTAGAATAGAAAGTCAGGCAAGGCACAAATTCTGTGGGCAGCATCCCACTCGTCAGTGAAACTACATACAAACCTACTCACTCAATTAATTCAACCACAAATGCACCTCATCAATGAACTTCCAAAAAGCATAATCCGGTGTTGTGCCAAATTCAGCACCCCAGCCGTGAGATGTATCCCCTACAGGAGTCTTACTGACTACTGGTGATATTCTTTTGCCTTTACTTCAGTTATTATGACCAAAGGAAATTAAATACAATCCATTCCAGTCATGAATAAAGTAAATAAACCTTTTACTGAGGTAAGATGACTGTTTGTGTGTTATCTAACTGTTAACTTTGATTAAATTGTTGACATCATTAATTATATTGTCTCGCTAGCAGCAGCAGTTAACAGTTATCGCTGATACTGTAAACAATATTCACATAAGCCCCCTTATGCAAATCTTTCATTTGCATAAGCGTGCCCCACAGCTAAATAATATTTAAATAAAATAATTTTAAACAACATTATTGATTATGTCAGACACTGCTCCACAGGAGCCCCACCTGCCCCTAATGTAGACACGTCCCTAGAGATACTATATTTTATTGACGAAGGTGTTGAACTTAACACAATGTGATTGTGCCATCTCTACCAAACGGTAGAGGTATGTTAGACTAAGAAACATCCACTAGAGGTCAATTTTCTTTCTGATTGCATCCCAGCAATGCTTCATAGCCATATCACAAGGAATAAACTAGTCCAAATGCTGAAAAAACATTAGTGCTATTGCACCACCACAGAGATGAGTGTGGTGCATGGGCATTTCTGAAGTGTCGCTTCACAAATGGTAAAATCAACTAAACGCCCCCCACCCCCTTCCTAAAGCCATATGACAAATGTTCTGATGCTGATTTCTTTATCACTCAGTCATTACCTGACTATCATTAACATTAACAATATCATTAACAGCATTGCTCATGTTTACTGAACTGAATCACACATCACTTTTATGTTAGTACTATAAAGGCAGCCATGGTCTAGTGGTAAGGATTTGGTCTTGTGACCAGAAGGTTGCTGGTTCGATCCCCAGACAGGACATGACTGAAGTGCCCTTGAGCAAGGCACCTAACCCCCTAACTGCTCCCGGGGCGCCAGTGGATAAGGGCTGCCCACCGCTTCGGGCACAAATTCTCACAGCCTAGTGTGTGTGTGTGTGTGTGTGTGTTAAATGCGGAAGTCAAATTCCATTGTGTGAAAATCACATTGGCTAAATTGTTCATATTAATGTTAGGGCTTACATACTAACTTACAAAAGTTCATACTTACAAACTTACAAAAGTTCATATTAATGTTAGGGCTTACATACATATCTCACTTTTGTTTTAGGAAGCTTATATGTTGCACTTTGCTAGTTGTCAGTCACTCTGTCCACTGTGTGATCTGGACAGAGAAGAGAGCTGATTCATAGAGCAAAGACTAGTTCTGTCTGTATGCTTATTAGCTCATTAATCTTATAGAATTACAATGAAAGAACAGAAGATATGATGAGATAAATGATGCCCACCCAACTCCTAATGTGTGTGTGTGTGTGTGTGTGTGTGTGTGTGTGTGTGTGTGGTCAGTCATCCATGGAAATGTGACTGAACAGTAAAGCTCAGGTGAGAGAGTATGGTGACGATGATGTGGTAGTATAGATGGCCTAAAATAATGTGAGTAGTCCTAAATGCTGAACTAAATTTTCCTAAATCTATTAAGGCTGTGATTTTTGTTTTTATTTATTTATATTAAAAGCAGATAATAGAGAATGTGGCTGCTGCAGTGGGAGAAAAGATTATTTAAAAATGTGTTGGTGTGTCCAGCAGTGTTATACCATCATATCTGCTGATAATATGTTTAAAATGAAAGTAGCACACTTGCCACCTGTGTTATAGTTTGTGTCCATCATATCCTCTGAAACTGTAACTCTTCATAATACTGATAACAGATTTTTAGAATTAGTGTGATTTGAATCTAACTACTGTATTCTGTGAACAAATACTATAAACTATAAATCATCTATTTATTTGTCTGTTATTAGATTAAAATACTCATTACTTGTTTGTTATATTTGCCATTTGGTAAGCAGCACAAAGAGGGAGAGAGGAGAATAGCAAGAAACAGGTGCACAAACATAATTTGGTGGGAGGTGATGGGGGGACATGTCCCCTGCCCTTTTTCAAAATTCAGGGTTTGTTTTTTTTTTTTCAAAAGGCAGGTCCCCTGCATTTTTTTATCATCCAAAAACAATGTTACGCTATATTAAAACAGGACAAGCACTCTGACCAAGCAGAAAACGGCTGAAGTCTGTTTCCCTTTAGACTGCCCACAAGCTCGACTAGTTCAGCCATTTCTTGCTAACATGTGATTGCTCATCCCCACTGCCACCCAGTCTGGTTGTAAACTTCTGTTTTGCAAGTTAATTGGCCAGGAGTCTGTGTTTACCTACCACTGTAAGTAGTTAACAACTTTGAAATTTTGAAATGTTAATAGTTAACCCTTCTGTGGTCTTTGGGTTACGTTGACCTGTGTTAACTGCTTATTTTTACTCAGAAATTGGGTATACTTTTATGTAAATGAGGTCTATAGACCATATATTCCAAACAAGTGTACAATTGGTGGTAATGAGTTGGATTGAAGTTCACTAACAAGGTGAACCACAAACTTGGGTGATAATTTTATGCTACATGCTTTACAACCAGTCAAACCACACAGAGAACAGTGAACTTAACAGTAACAATAGAAAACTAGAAGAACTACTAGAAAACACAGTGAACTGAAAGTCTAAGTTTTATTAGATGTTCAACTGAATAATGTATTAATATTTAACAATGTATTAATATTGTATTAATATCTCATATATATTAATTTTATTAATTATAATTAATATATTAATATATATATATTATATACAATTAATTAATATATTAAATATATTAATATTAATATTAATTTTATTACTTTATTTTTAATAATAACTATGAACAGTTATTATTAGTATATTATTAATAGTAACTAATAGTTATTAATAAAATAATAAATTATTATTTTTACTTTTTTATTTATTTTTAATTATTACTTTTTTACTTTTTATTCAAATTATTACTTATATTTTAATAATAATTGAATTTATGTTCAAGCTCCGCTCCCCTAATACTCAAACCAGGTGTGTCCCCACACCTCTGAAATCAAAATGTCATCACTGAGCAGGTGAGAATGTTGGCAGTTAATGTTACTGAAGAGAACATTAGTGATAATGCCATGACAGCTTCTGTTTTCCTGGAGTCCCCCCCCCCCACACACACACACACACACACACCACCACCATTCATATATTTGTCTTCAACCTCAAGAAACAATCACTAACTGAGTCTTACTGCATATTACACTACAGTGTAGCATAGCTTTAGACCTGACTTTGATGCTATTAAATATATGCAGTGCTGCAGTCTGCAGTGCTGCTGCAGTATTGTCCATATCCACCACTAGAGGGAAACAGACATGTGAGATCAGGAATAAAGCTGCTAAGGGAAGCTGGACCACTGGGGCAGATGGTTGGCATACGTTTTTGTAGCTACTAATTTATCATTTTTCACTGCATGTCCAAATATTTGTGGACACCCCTTCTAATGAATGCATTCATCTATTTTAAGTTGCATTCATTGTTGATGCAGATGTACAAATGCACACACACAGCTTGTCTAGTCCCTGTAGAGAAGTACAACCAATAGAAAAGGACTCCATGTCTAATGCCAGAGGGGTGTAAAGTCCCCCAGTATTGAGCTGTGGAGCAGTAGATCTGTTCTCTGCTCCATTCAGTACTTTTGGAATGAGTTGTGAATGAGGGGGGGGTGGTGATCATCCAACGTCCTGACCATTGTCGCTGAATGCAATCAAATCTTCACAGCAAATGCTCCATCAGTTACGTTAACAAAAGCAGAATAAACTCTATTTTAATACCCTTGATTTTGGAAGGAACAATGTATGGGCAGGTGTCCCAATAATTTTGTCCAGGCAGTGCATAGTCTCTACAAGCTATTGGATCTGTAAAGTCTGCTCATCTATCATCAAATCCCACCAATCATATTTAACCTCAGACCTCAACAACCTCAAAAAGAGAGTAAAATACTACATCGCTGATGCCCATAGTTTAATCATGTTTCAAAGGCTGAACTATGCCTCAGTCCTACTTTATTACTGAATAATAGTGTATTAAGCAAAATGAATGAACAAAGGTGGATGTTCTCTGGATGGAATTTTATCTGATTTCTGTCCTAAGCTGATTTCAAATCAGCTTCTTTAGAGGTCAGGCCTAGTTTATACACCACCATGGGGAACTGCCAACTGACCTGCAACCTGCCCAGTAGATGCCAACAGACCATCTCCCCTAAGACTGTACTTTATCAAGACAGGGAGTGCAGGCTTGTAATTGGAGCTTCAGCTTGCCATTCCGCAGGGTTTACACTTTGCTAAATATAACCCAGATTGGCAAGCTAAGCAAAAGGAGCTGGTGAAAGAACGGCAATGAGCTCGACTTTGGCAGAGACAGCACAGCTGATCAGGCCTGGCTCTGAGAAGGCAGGTTTATAATGACTTTGCAATTCTGACAAGATGTGTCAGTAGAAGGTGTACCTCTCAAGTCCAGTCCAATTTATAGTCAATAATAATAATAATAACAATAATAATAATAATAATAATAATAATAATAATAATAATAATAATAATAATAATATTGCCAGTAGACAGTTAGAGCTTAAGTATTGTTGATATCTACATCAAATTGTAATATTCTTGACTTTGGATCTTTTCAAAGAATACATCATGAATACAGAATTCTCTTAAACCCACAAATGGGTTCAGCGTCTATTCCTTACATTCAAAGATTCATATTATTGTCCATGCAAAAGAAAAGCTTACATGAAAGCTGAAACCCTTTGTTTCTTCAGATAACCCGTGTGCCATATATTTTTGAAAGAAGTGTTAAACATTTGAAATGTTTTAAAATGTTGATTTTTTAAACTTTTGCTCACAGTTCTTTACTGATCTATGAATAAGTCCTAAACAAACAGAACTGAGCTGTCCTGCTGAAGGGCGGCCTCTTGTGGCACAAATCTGAGTTGCAAGTTGAAAACAATAAAGTCCCATCAGTGCTGTACAGACTGAAACATGATTTCTGGGATAAAATTGCACTTATAGGTTTTGTGTTCAGCAGTAAACTGTAAGCATGTGTTATTGCATTACAAATCATTTGGAGATGCAGATTCAGAGATGAACTCATAAAATACTTCAGACAGTTAAGAAATGTAGTTTTTGTCTGTTACTTTTGTCAATGGAAAGGATTTTTCAAGTTTCTGGAATAAAGCAGCACAGATCTTTATGGACTCTGAAAAACATCACAGAGTAATTCATATTTATGAGATACACATAATAATGAAATATATTATTTATTATGTATCTCATAATATATGTCAATATCACACCTACAGTGTATGTATTTAACTACTATGACTGATTCTCATAATTATGACTTTGTGTCTCATTATTAAGATTATGAATGTCATTATTCTGACTTTTTGTCTCATTGTTATGACTTTGTTGTAATTATTATGAATTATTATCTCATTATTACGATTTTTATCTCATTATTTTGACTTTGTATTTCATTATTTTGACTTTTTGTCTCATTGTTATGACTTAATTTATGACCTTTTCTTAAAAGTATACAATGAATAAATATGAGCACATTGACGTTAGAGAGAGAGAGAGAGAGAGAGAGAGAGAGAGAGAGAGAGAAAGAGAGAGAAAGGGGGGAGGTAAACAAGATGGCGGCAGCCTTGAAGCAGCTGCATCAATAAAACCCGGAGCAGAGGAATAGAGGTTCGACCGCAGTGACAACACTAAGGAGATTCACACTGGAGCCATTTGATGCCTGTGCTGGTTAATGTCAGCATGCTGAGGTAAGACGTGCAGGTTACGACTGACAGCAGGACTCTTGGATGTGTTGACTGTTAACTAGCGGCTAGCTTAGCCTAGCTTAGCTCGGTTCACTGATACAGAGGAGTTAGCTGGCTAACTCTTGGCCGGTTAGCTTCAGTGGTTGTTCATTCTGGCTGTCCTGACCGCTGGAAGTCGTCTTACTTATTTTAGCCATACTAAAAAGAAGTAAAGGGGGTGTATGTGAAGGACAGCTACGTTATTTTGCAGTTCTGTTGACTGGCTTTGATATCCAGCGGAAAGTCCGGCTGTCGCTCTGCGGCCATGAACTCGGGAATTCAGCGGTTAGCTCACCGCTTTACCTGCTGAGTTTAACCGCCAAGGATTAGCTAGGTAACGTTTTCCTCTTCTGTATTGTTTTATGTTTATTTCTACTTAATCTCAAGCTATTATGTCTACATTTTAGGGTCTGTATGTATTATCTATAGCTGTGTAGCTCCAGCCCAGTGTATCACATTTCTGTGCGACGTTCAAGTAGCTACTTAGCCAACTTGTTGTCAAACTGAAGTGGCTGCTATATATAACAAGCTAACGTTCATCTTGTTCTTCTTTGCTGAGAATGGCTCTTTGTTTAGCCATTATTAATACAGTCTGCTGGTTTGAGTCACAGATCCCACTAGCCAGCTGTTCAGCTATTGCACTACATGTGTGTGTTTACAACAAGCACACATGGTTCAGTTTGACTCTTTATCTTTCAAGCCTTTACTGCAGCATAACACGGCTGCACTTGACTAGCGTACAGTATGGCTGTCAAATTGGTAGTAGAACGATCATTGACCAGTTTGAGCCCGTCAGTGTAGTGAAACGCACACTAGTGATCTAAGGCTCAGTGAGCACACATGCCCTGAGCAGCCCTATTCATGCCCGGGGAGCAGTTGAGGGTTAGGTGCCTTGAGTAGGTTACTAGAGTCATATTCTGTCAGTACAGAGAATTGAACCAGAAACTTAACTACACGCACAAGGCTGCCCCACAAATTCAGCTCTCTAGTTTGACTAGTATTATTTCAGCCATTAAATATTTATGATAAATAGGTGGTGAATTTATTGTATTTCCATCTTAAATGTAAATCACTTCTAATTTGAAATTGAAGATAAGCTGTCTGCTGGGAATGTGTTCTATTGGCTACTGTAGGCAGCCCTATTATCACTGTCACTGTTTTGCTTTTACAAATCTACCCCTTTATTTTCACTCTTGCAGGTGTCTTGGATGTTCTAGGATGAGCACTGGTTGTGGTTTGCTATGGTGGTGAGAGAAAGTCAATCATCCTGAAACTACAGCAGAATATACCAAAGAAGTGATTACTGTCATTGTGCTGGACCTGTATGTACAGTATTACAGTCATCAGACTGTGAAGATGTATCTTGACTTGATGTACCTAATTCTATAGACTACATCACATTGTGCAGACTAAAAGACTGCAGGCCCAAGGCCGAATTCTCAACTTGGAAACTCATTTGTTTTGCACTGGATATGTTGTCAGAGATGAATAAAGGTCCAGTCATACCAAATGTAGGCTAATACCAGCCTGCCTGCAATAGGACACCATCTTTGGAAAACAAAAGGCTGGTGCTGGGTTAAAAGTGGGGTTTGTATTTGGCCTTTGTTTTCTTGTTCTCTTTAATTTTTATGCACTGGACCTCCCTGGCTTGTCTCCCAGTGGAAACTCTGCTGCACCCTCCCTTTTATACCCCCGGCACTACTGCCACTCATGTTTACAGTCCGTCTGTATCTGAGCCTATTTGAAAGCAGAGCCGTCGCCGTCATTGCTCGGGCATGAATCATCTCTGATGCTGATCTAGTGGGTTCCTCTTCTCCCCCAATCAGAACTGAACTCCTGGATACAAACCGCACCCCGTGTTAGCACCGGTGGTCGATTTGCTCCGGAGTGAACTGTGGGAGAGTGAGAGAGAAAAAGAGCAGGAGGTGGGAGAGAAGATGAGCGTCAGTGAACAGCATCTGGACTACCTGAGTGAGAATGAACTAATTGGCATGGACACTTTCATCCATCGCATTGACTCCACTGAGGTGATCTACCAGCCACGGCGCAAACGCGCCAAGCTGATTGGGAAGTACCTGATGGGGGACCTGCTGGGCGAGGGCTCCTATGGCAAGGTGAAGGAGATGCTAGACTCAGAGACTCTTTGCAGACGAGCCGTGAAGATCCTCAAGAAGAAGAAGCTCAGGAGGATCCCCAACGGAGAGGCCAATGTGAAAAAGTAAGTACAACATTACATACCCTTTGGGTTATCCTTTCTTTCTCAGTCTTTTTCTTTCTTTCTCTGCCTCTGTCTTTTCTTTCTTTCTCTGCCTCTGTCTTTTCTTTCTTTCTCTGGCTCTGTCTGTTCTTTCTTTCTCTGCCTCTTTTTCTTTCTTTCTGAGTCTCTGTCTTTCTCTTTTTGCTGTCTCTTTCCTTCTTTGTCATTTTTCTTTCACTTCTTTCTTTCTTTCTTTCTTTCTTTCACTATTCTTTCTTTCTCTGCCTCTTTCTTTCTTTCTCTGCCTCTTTTTCTTTCTTTCTTTCTCAGTCTCTGTCTTTCTCTTTTTGCTGTCTCTTTCCTTCTTTGTCATCTTTCTTTCACTTCTTTCTTTCTTTCTTTCTTTCTTTCACTATTCTTTCTTTTTTTCTCTGCCTCTTTTTCTTTTTCTTTCTCAGTCTCTGTCTTTCTCTTTTTGCTGTCTCTTTCCTTCTTTGTCATCTTTCTTTCACTTCTTTCTTTCTTTCTTTCACTATTCTTTCTTTCTCTTTCTTTCTTTCTTTCTTTCTTTCACTATTCTTTCTTTCTTTCTCTTTCTTTCTCTCTTTCTCTTTCTTTCTTTTTCTTTTGTTGTCTCACCATTCTGTCAATGTATCCATCCCTCTTCCTCTTTGCTGTCTCTTTCTGGCTCATGTTACTGCAGTAAGCTTCTTGATGACTGTGCTGTATCTAAAAAAAATACCCACGTTTCAGCACCACAATCGCAACAGGCCAATGATACGGTCAAGAGAGGAGAGTGAAATGTGAAGTAATGATTGGCTCATTCTGTTCTCTGCACTGAAACGTGTCACAGCGTCAGATTAAAACCATCCTTTCATAACCGATTTGTTTGCAGTATTATCATATCACAGTAAATATTAGATTTAAAAGTTTTAGAGACCTGTATGGATGCAGTACTATTATACACATTTTTTATGATGGTCCTGGTTCTAAAGGAACAGTAAGTAAATTCTTTTCCTGTGAAGCTAGAAAAGCTTAATGGACAAAACATAAAAACCATCACAGACAGTCTTCTCTGTTCCTCTTATCCTGCTGCCTTATTGCAATAGTAGTACTAGATATTGTGATTATCTCAAAATAAAGTAAAACGCATTGGTTAGTTCTTGATCTAACATGATTTACAGTTGCCAAGAAAGTTTGCTATATTCTGTGACAGCTTATTAAAATGATATGGTGTGTTGGTAAAAATATCCAACAAAAAGACATTTGAGCAGCTGTGATTGGTCAGGATGGGCAGAGCAGGCAGTAAAATAATTTTGAGTTGTTAATATGTATATATTGGGCTTCAAGATGTTACAAAGTCCAGTATCATGATGGCGATTAACAAATGATGTATTGTGTAGCCTTGTTTCATACTCTTGTTTGTTTACAATTGAAACTAGTGAACGTCTTTCCAGGCTTACTAATTAAATACATTTCTCAAAGTTGTGATGTCATTTAAGTTCCCACCCCCTTTTGGAAGAAGCTGTTTGATTTTTAATCACATCATGCAGCTTAATTAAAACACTGCAGTGTGCAGCCTCGGGGTGCCTCTTTAAATAGCGTTGTGGGTTTGGACCTACATCTGAAATCCTCCCTTGCTCATATTTGTGTGCAAGTATGTGTGTGTTCTCTCTCTATCTGTATCGTCTCTCGGGCGAGGAAGTGCACCAGGACTGGCAAGAGATGACTTGAGCTGTTTCGTTTTTCCATTGTGGCTCAGAACTTGGATGCACCAATCTAGCTTTTCCTCTTTCCAGCAATGACTCTGATACTTAAATGATTGGGCCACCCAAAAATCAAATGAATACTATTAATGTACATCAGATCAGACAATGTCCAAGTTTGGTTTCTTTCATTTAGAAGTGGAGCTGTGTGACTATCGTTGCTAACAAACATTACAAAGTAACTAAAAGTTATTTCTGTAGGAAATCTAGGTTTCAGAGACTAATCAGTGTGGTTAGGACACTCTATGGCTTACTGTTTATAAAATAAATAAAGCCTCACTGCTGCAGGCTGGTAGAAGACCAGATCTTGGATTCTCTGTATGTGATTGTTCTTGTCACTTAGGGTGCTTTCACACCTACATTGTTTGGTCCGGGCTTTCAGACCTTTCAGTTTGGTCCGAAGCAAAATAGCAGGTGTGAAAGGGGCCATGAACCATGGTCTGGACCAAAGGAGCAAAATTTGGTCCGACCAAAAGAGGTGGTTTCAGTCCAGATCTACTGAACCATGGTCTGGTTCGTGTGCAGAGCGAAAACACTTTTCTAGAAGGTTCGGACTTTTGGACCAAATACAAGAAGTTGACACAGACATTAACAACGTTCAACAACAATAACAGAAGTAAAATAAGTAGAACAGCAGCAGAAAATAGTTGTAGCACATTGAGTGAGGAGGAGACGACATGTTTACTATAATTACTATAATTTTGGTCTGATGAACATGTGAAGTCAGCCTGAAAAACTCAAAACTGCTGAAAAGTGCAGCTTATTTTCTGAGAGGATGAAAGAGAATGGAGATGACGGAACATCCTAAACTAAACTATAGAAACTGGCAGCAGAATATAAATGTATATAAAAGTATATAAACACGTCAGACGTACGTCCTTCTACAAACCAGTCGGTGTCGAGTGTAGGAAGACACACACCATGTAAGCAATGATGACAGGATGTGGGCGTGTCATAGTAAACGTCTTTGGTGCACTTGCAAAAATGCAGTGTGAACACAAACCTAACTGAACCAAATATATACAAAGTAACAAACACATGAACCATGGTCCAGACTTTCAGGTGTGAAAGCACCCCTAAGTCTGAGTTAATTGTCCAAGATGGTGGATTCTGCTGCATGAGTTTGTCCTAAAACACATCAACTAGTCTGAGACCTTTTTTAAAAGCCAGCATGTTGTCTGCTACTGATTACTGATTCAATACAAAGGACTTTTGTGTTTTGCAGTCTGCGCACAGTAAAACAGACATGCATCAACATTAGGAGTTTTTTGTGCAAACTTACACAAATGTTAAATTGTTCTAATGGATTTGAAAGGTTGGTGGTTCCGTTTTTTAATGAGCAAGAAATAGCATCTACTGATGATCAGGTAAACCCATATCTAGTCCAATTAATGAGATCAGTATCTACGCTGATAGCAGTACAGTACATCAAATCATGCATCATTACTCAGTATTGCAGGCTGTCTTCAGCACTATTCTGGACCAGAATATAACTAAAGAAGTATTTCCTTTCTGGAAATTTGGATTTAATAACTGAAAGTGGTGTGCAAAAGTTTCTTTACAAGCAGAAAATTGCTACCTGCCAAAAGAAGCTATTAGTTGTAAGTATTTCTAGCGTAGAGATTGATGAGTAGGAAGAATGGGTTCATTAACTTAATTAATGCAAACTGAAGATATATTTGGAAAGTACTGTGATAAAGTTTTAGCACTGCAGCCTAAGACTATGGGAGAGTGAGCCAGACCGACATTGAGGTTAAGGGAAAGAAGCCTGCACCCTTCCCTTGGCCTTATATGGACTCTACTGGGATGCTGTAGTACCCTCCTCATTCACAACAGCAATTACCATTCCTGCTTCCCAGAGGCAGCGTGTCTTGACTGGCACACAAATGCATATACATACACACTTTGCAGGGGAACTGGCATTGCGTAACGCCACTCCCATTCCCATAGTCATTTCTAAGGAATGTCAAGGGGGTGCAGAGCCTCTGGCCTTGACCAGCACTATTGAGGTCAGTAGACTAGTGCAACATGGAGAGCGTTTTTATTATGACTTACTGTTGTGTAAGAATGAGTATACAGTAATATTAAGGATACTTCAGTGCATTACATTTGTGAAGTTTAACAGAAGCAGTTATCCCGAAAAATTTCAGTCACATTACATTTGGAGACTTTACCAAGGACTCTTATTGGTGTAGCGTGGTGTGTGTTCCTTGACATTTGAGTGGCAGCGTTTTTAAACCAGTACACTCTACCAAACATTCAATAATAATTCAGTATAATGTATCAGGCTCTGGGATTTAGGATTTTGTCTTGTTTGGCCTTTGTTTTAGTGTTTTTGATTGACTCAGATGAGGTGCATTTGTGATGCAGCACCTGTGTGCCGGTGTAGGAATATTACGACTTTTTCAGTGATTTGCATGAAATTTGGTAAATTAGTTTTTAACCATGACTTACTGCTCTAAGTAACTTTAACATCACTGACCACAGGCCAGTTGCAACATCTTTTAGTAGACTTTTGTAGCTTGAGTTTTGTTAATTGTTGTGATATAAGGCTTACCCAAAGTTTTTTTTATTTATTTATTTATTTATTTATTTTTGCACCAAGATGTGTGTGATCCGCAGCGTTGATACTAATTGTGTTCACGTGAATAATGGCACTAATAAACCAATGTTCGAGTCAGATTCAAATGCTGACAGCCATAATCACAGCATCTCCATAAGTAGTTTTAGGAATGAGCAAATGCAATCTTTTAGATGCAGCGTATACAGTCATCGCCGAAAGTCTCAACTGGAATTTTGGACCACTCTTCTTTTGCAGGTGTTCAATGGGATTTAGATCTGGACTCATTGCTGGCCACTTTAGAACTCTCCAGCACTTTGTTTCCATCCATTTCTGGATGCTTTTTGAAGTATGTTTGGGGTCATTGTCCTGCTGGAAGACCCATGACCTAGGATGCAAACCCAGCTTTCTGACACTGGGCCATACATTGCGACCCAAAATCCTTTGGTAATCTTCAGATTTCATGATGCCTTGCACACATTCAGGGCACCCAGTTCCAGAGGCAGCAAAACAACCCCAAAACATCTTTGAACCTCCACCATATTTGACTGTAGGTAATGTGTTCTTTTCTTTGTAGGCCTCATTCCATTTTCGGTAAACAGTAGAATGATGTGCTTTACCAAAAAGCTCTGTCTTGGTCTCATCTGTCCACAAGATGTTTTCCCAGAAGGATTTTGGCTTACTTACATACATTTTGGCAAACTGCAGTCTAGCTTTATGTCTCTGTGTCAGCAGTGAGGTCCTTCTGGGTCTCCTGCCACAGCGTTTAATTTCATTCAAATGTTGACGGATAGTTAGAGCTGACACTGATGCACCCTGCGCCTGCAGGACAGCTTGAATTTCTTTGGAACTTGATTGGGGCTGCTTATCCACCATCCGAACTATCCTGCATTGCAACCTTTTATCAATTTTTCTCCTCCGTGCACGTTCAGGGCGATTAGCTACAGTGCCATGGGTTGTAAACTTCTTGATTATGTTGCGCACCCTGGACAAAGGAACATCAAGATCTCTGGAGATGGACTTGTAACCTTGAGATTGTTGATATTTTTGGTTGGTTCTCAAGTCCTCAGACAGTTCTCTTCTCCTCTTTCTGTTCTCCATGCTTAGTGTGGCACACACAGACACACAATGCAAAGACTGAGTCAACTTTTTCTTTTTTTTATCTGGTTTCAGGTGTGATTTTTAAATTGCCCACACCTGTTACTTATCACAGGTGAGTTTGAATGAGCATCACATGCTTGAAACAAAAGTTTTTTACCCTCGATTTTAAAAAGGTGCCAATAATTTTGTCCGGCCCATTTTTGGAGTTTTGTGTCAAATTTGCCTTTTTTTCCTCTTTTTTTGTGTTGTTCCAATACACACAAAGGAAATAAACATGTGTATAACAAAACATGTGTAATTGCAATGATTTTCTGGGAGAAATACTCAGGGGTGCCAACACTTTTGGCCATGACTGTAAGACACGTTTGCATTTTGCAAACTTTTCCTAGTGTTACACATTTACACATGGTTAAACCTCAATGAGTGATCCAGCTAATCAGTGTTGCTGTGGAGCCAACTAAAGGTAGTTACTTGTATTAGTCATTGTATCATATATAATTTTAAAAGACAGTTTTTGTTTTCAAGTTGATATATACTAATGTTTGCCCAACTCTAAAATGATTTAATTACACCAGTGGTTTAGGAAATTAATGCTTACTGTTGTTCGACCTGCTTTTGGCTTATTAACTGCACAAATAGATCCAGTTGTATAGTGCTGGGTGGTGTCACTGACTGTTTTCTGTTGCTGTTAGATTATCAGAGAACAGAACAGACAGAGGTGACTGCAGAGTTCACTGATAGACACACAGCATTCCATGTGTGTGTGTTCACGTTCCAGCTCTCTTCTCCTTGTGGCTATTTTTGGCTTGTGGAAATGCTGCTCCTCTCACGGTTTCTCTTGTCTCTTTTTCCTGTTAGATGCTTGAGTATCAAATGACGGAGGTATACTTGCTGTTACACATGCGCACACTTTCACTACATGAGCACTGTTGTTACATACTTGCATGCCATGCGGTGTCTGGAGAACACCACGGCCTGTCCACAAGGACCACAGTGTCCCACGTTTTGATAGCTGTTACTTTGCACAGCCACATCAAGGGAAACTGAGAGCAGTTGAAGAATTGATTTGATCAATTCTAGGAAAATGGAGGAAATACCAGCCCAGATGTTATTTTAATTGTTTGTTCAGTCGGTCACTAATGCTACTGAGGTTACACTCCCCCACTGTTTCTGTTGGTATTTCATGTCTTGTTAATTTCTGAGGATGTGCACAATTTATGCACTGAATGAACCCAGGATGCATGAGGCAGACGTCTGGCACACACTTATGCATATTTACCAGCAAGCCTTAGCAGTAATTTAACACCTGTGTGCTATACAAGTTGTCATTGTGTCTCTGAATCAATTCATATGAGGACTGCAAGACTGCAGCTGTTTGAAGTACAGTATTAGCATTTCCTTGCAGAGCATTAATATCTTGTTGGCCTGGTGCAAGCCTAATTATCATCCAAAACAGGAATTCCTGCTGATGACTTATAATCCAGTACACTTGCATTGACACTTGTTTTCAAACTGAATGTCAGCAGTGTCAACATGTGGTTTCAGCAGAGGCCAAAAGTATTTGCATCAGTTTTACAGCTTGATTTTAGCAGAAGGAAGTTCGCTCAAGACTTTTGGTGCAGCTATTTTAATGTATGACTTGAAAACTCATCATTCAGATTTATTTAACCTAAAGTATATGATGCAACTGGCATTACCACCAGCCAGTTTTTTAAAAAGAATTTTAAGCTTCGAAATTAAAGTACAACCTTGTTTTAAAATGTAAATGATTGGTAATTGTTATCCGTGTCGGTCTTGGGTGTTAATTATTGATTACTCAGCTTGGATGTTCCATGTTGGTTGAAATGCCAAGTTTGTCGAACTCTACAGGTGCATCTAAAAATTAGAATCTCATTGAAGTTAATTTGTCAGTAATTCAATGAAAAAAGTGAAACTCAAATTATATTGATTCATTACACACAGAGTGTCCATTTCAAGTGTTTATTTTAATGTTGATGATTATGGCCGACAGCCAATGAAAACCCAAAAGTCAGTATCTCCAGAAAATTAGAATATTTTATATAACACCAATTCAAAAAAATTGTTTAATACATAAATGTTATTCTTAGGGGTGTCCCGATACAGCTTTTTCATTTCCGATACGATACCGATATGGCAACCTTGAGGAATGGCCGATACCGATATCATCCGATAACGATA
>BRDA01001541.1:8774-25824 GCA_036984385.1 Crenuchus spilurus | reverse complement strand
TTGAGAGACGCCCTAACGTTAGGATACTTTTCCTTCCCTTTGTTAACATGCCGAGGCCGGGGCCGGATAGCACTGTGTAGGCCGTAGGTTGGGTGACGAGGACGAATGATAGGCTGACGTCTATTTTTTTAATGCCAAGCGATCTACCTACACTACCTTTGCGATCGACCGGTGCACCGCAGACGTAGCGTTTAGGCATATAGTGTTCAATGAAATGTAGTAAGTACTGCCAGGGGATGAATGACCGAGAACGGAGCCTTATGTATCATGCATGTAATGCCTCTTGCATCACTGGCCAAATTGGCTAGTAAGTTTTTATTAACACCCGCCAAAATTACTTTTTACCCGCATTTGGCGGGTGTTAATTTAGAACCCTGCCGACATCGCTGCTTTTTGGCTACTTTCAGGTTAGCCCACTGTTGTTGTGATCACGTGGGGTCTGCATGCTGGATCCATTCGCGGCTGGATATAAACGCTGGAGTGGAGTAAGCAGACTACTGGATTTGACTCCTTATATCGGAGCGCTTTTATCAGAGATTTTTTATGCTGGCCGATAAAATCCGATAATGTTTTTATGGCTGTTATCGGACCTGTATCCGATATCAATATCGGATCGGGACACCCCTAGTTATTCTACTGAAAGCTATGTACAGCAAGGATGTATATCTTGACCACTAAGGTCGATTCGATACACATCTCGATACACTGCCACCGATACGATATAATTGCGATACACTGAAACGATGCAATACCAATCACTCTTGTTCATGATGCAATGCGATTTAAAAATGATTTGATAACAATATGACTTAATTATAAGAGAATTCGGTTTGATAAGTGATCATGCGATACAGTAAGTTGAGGTTTGAGGATGTATTTCCCTAACCCATGTTTTCTTAACTCAGTAGGACAATTCTGCTTTTAATCTCTGTAACAATTTGAGGGATGTATGCATCTGGTTGTTTTCAATGGAACAAAGCCATTATATAAAACCAAATATAAAAAATGCATAATTCGGTATATTCAGACAGAGCATTAACATTTATTCAATTGAATTATTCAGTTATATTCTCCATCTACATTTATACAAAATGTATAAAATATATAAGATGAACAGTTTTCAAAAGTACAGTATAAACGATGTGCATAATGAAAATTATGATCTGCAACACATACTACTGTCTGCTGGACTTATCTGCTACACAAGGTTTCAGGTAGCTCACTGAGTAGTGAACATAAATGGCTGTAATTCCATTTTACAAAGAATAAAAATTACTAATAACGTATTTGATTGCCCCACGGCATTGTTTGCAGATTGCGTGCATCTTGTCAAGTTGACCACCTTGCTTAAAAAGCCACCTCACTCGTTTGATTTGTGTGTCTTTTTGGTGCATTAAATATCTTTGTTGTTGCTAATCCTCTTGTTTCCCTCCATCTTTGTTGTGTACGTCTGCGTGCTTGCGTCAGTGCCTGAGGACATGATGGTGCATTTATGTTGCCTCGGAAAAAAAATAATACATTGCCTCGAAAAAATATGTTAAAGGAATATATACTGGGGAAAAAAAAAACACCCGATTTTACCAGGGTATTTGCCGACTTTTGGGTTTTCATTGGCTGTAGACCATAATCATGAACATTAAAAGAAATGAACACTTGAAATAGACACTCTGTGTCTAATCTGTATAATATGAAATTAACATTTTGAATTGAATTGCTGACAAATTTTTCAATGATATTTAAATTTATCAAATGTATGTATCGTTCGCCGTGACCAAAAATGTCAAATTTTATTAGCTATAAATCACTTGGCGGTGACGCTCTGTGGGAGTGCTAACCTTAACTGTTTAAAACGCAAGTGTATGTTTGAGTATTTAGCTTATTGGTTTATTAATTATCAGAAGGCAGTTGAAGTGAATTAGCTTCTGCCTTCTCTACCTCCCCATATAGACCCATTAATATTTAATGCATCTAAAAATAGGCCACATTTTCAGGCTTTACAATGAATAGCAACAATGGGAACCTTTGTCTGCCCTGTCAGCACACACTAAGACTTGATTTAGCTCTATGCTCTAGTTCTCTGTAAAAGTTTGTAGACATCAGCTAATCTAGCATTTTTAAAGGGTATTAATAGGGAGTTTGTCCTGCTTTGCTGCACTAACAGTTTCTGCTCTTTTGAGGCTTTACAACAGGCCTTGGATCACTGCTGTGAGAATTTGATTGCATTCCACCACAAGAGAATTTGAGATTAGCCACTGATTTTGGATGATTAGTTCTGGATCACAATCGCCACTCAAGCTCAACCCAATTATTTGATCCATCACACTTCCACTTCTCCACAACTGTGTGAATTTTATACCCCTCTAGACCAGTGCTTGGCATTGGACACGGTGACCTAGGCTTGTGTATGGCTGAGCCACAATTTCCTGTTCTATTGGTCTTCCATGGAGATTATACTGTCTGTCTAGCTCAGGGGTCAGCAACCCGCGGCTCCAGAGCCGCATGCGGCTCTTTCATCCTTATGCTGCGGCTGGAGTTTTACTCAGTTTTACTCCCAAGCTGTTTTACCATCCAAAAACAATGTTACGCTGTATTAAAAGGAGACGAGTCGAGCACTAGGGCCCAGCAAAAATCCAAGCCGCTCAATCTGAATCCGGTTTCACTTCTGGACTTGTAAACCGGCGTTTTGCAATTTGGCCCACAGTCCATGTTCACCTGCCACTCTAAGTTGTTAACATGTTGGATGTTTGTTCTGCCTGCGTTACATCAGCCAGACATATTTTAATATAAGAGGTTTCATATTAAAATCCATTAACATCTGAATCTGTGTCTGTGTGCGTGCGTCTAACAGTCTGTGATGAGACATCCATTTACATGCCTCCAAGTGTAACTATTGTTAAAATAATTCAGAATTTCTGCTTATTTTTACTCAAATATGAGATATAATTGTGTAAATGAGGTCTATTGACCATACAGTCCAAAAATAAGTGTAAAATTGTAATTTTATGCTACATGCTTTTAACAGTTTATTAATATTTAATAATAATAATTAATAATATATTAATATTTTATTAATGATTAATAGTATTTTATTATTCATATTAACACTTAAAAGTTATTATTAGTACATCATTAATAGTAACTAGTATTTATTAATAAAATGTAAATCATAATTTGTAAGTAATGTATTAATATTTTTTAATAATTAATAATAATTTAATTTATGTTCAAGCACTATCAAAATGTGTTCATTGCATAAATAAAATGTCTTTTTCTGTAGCGTTTCATGGATTTCATAAAAATGCACTATAGTTCATACAAAGCGTAGAGGTAAAAAAAAAAAAAACAATATATACAGTGTTATCTTCATTTTAGATGTCAAAGTATTTGCGGCTCCCAGTATTTTCTTTTCCGTGGAAACCGGGTCAAAATGGCTCTTTGAGTGTTAAAGGTTGCCGACCCCTGGTCTAGCTGAACATCTGTCAGCAGTGGGAGCACCTTACAGTGGTTGAGTTCACTATTCTCTACATTTACATTTTACATTTACGGCATTTGGCTGAGGCTCTTATCCACAGTGACATACTACAGTGTTTTGTTTTCATTAAGAGAATTATCTCAGCTAGTACAGACAGGTTAGAGTCCAAACTACTCTTCAGTTCAGACACTGTTAGAACTAAACCATCACTAATACCTAGAAAGAAGGAAAGATACACAATTATACACAATATAAGAGCTTTACAGCATTACAATAAGAGTTTAAACTAGTGCTGTTTAAGTGCTCCACACAGAGATGCTCTTCAGTCTGTGTGTGAAGACTGTGAGGGACTCTGCTGTTAAAACAACCAGTGGGAGTTTGTTCCACCACCTGGATGCTAGTACAAAGAAAAGTTCTGATGCCAGTCTTCCACGTGTCTTGAAGGATGGTGGGTCAAGCTGAGCTGCACTGGAAGCTCGAAGAGTTTGAGGTGCAACTCAAGCCTTGACCATTGCCATTAAGTAGAGAGGGGCTGGTCCACTTCTTGCTTTGTAGGTGAGGATCAGGGTTTTGATTCTGATGCGAGTAGCTACAGGAAGCCAGTGAAGTGAGTTGAGAGAACTTGGGTTGATTGAAGACCAGTCGAGCTGCTGCATTTTGGATCAGCTGCAGGAGCCTGATGGCTCACATAGGAAGACCAGCCAGGAGTGAGTTGCAGTAGTCAAGTCTTGAGATGACGAGAGACTGGACAAGCTGGGTTAGAGAGGGACGGATCCGTCGAATGTTGAGTCTGGAAATAATGGGATATATTGTATATTTTAGATATTCTACATAATATAATTTGGGTGATTTGGCATTTGGGTGCCTAATTCTTCTGTGCAGGTATAGGGGTTCAAGTGCTCATCAGTACAGAAGTAGGTTCATGGGACAGATTTTGTCATCAACAATGAAATAGTCATGATCAATACACCCAACTTCATTTCATTTTTACACTCATTTTTGCTCTTTTAACACTTGAGTGTTATACAGAATTTTGAGATTTTGACACATGAGTTTTATAAATTGTGGGAAAAGAAAGGTCTGAAACTATGTAATTGGGTTAATGGTAGTATATAAATGAATGTAAAACCACAGGGACGGTTAACCTGTACCTTCTGTGTAATGTTTAATTTTTCACTATTTTTTCATTCAGGTCAGTTAGATTGTTTTGTCCTGTGGTTCATTCATGTTTTAATGTTGTGTGTGTGTGTGTATGTATGTGTGTGTATGTATATATATATATATAATCTAAAGAAACGATTGACTTCTCACTTCTGTTATGCTTTTGGCAAAACCTGGATATACCTTAAATATGATACAGGTTTTATGATTAAAAATATTGTCATGATGATGATTGTTACATTGTTACAAGGACGCTTTACAATCAACACACTCAACCACACACACCGGCGAGAAGCGGCAGCCAGTCGCGCACAGTGTACTCTCAACCTGAAGCGACCGTCCACCTGGAGGACTGCGTCGAGCACTAGGGGGATCACCCAGGACAGAGTGCCAACCATATCTGGGCAAACATACATACATTCATACACACACATTCATTCACACATCAGGGTAATTATTTTTTTTTTTTTTGAGTATCCAATTCACCTGATCTCCATGTTTTCGTACTGTGGGAGGAAACCGGAATCCCCAGAGGAAACCCACGCAGACACGGGGAGAACATGGAAACTCCGCTCAGATGTGGACTCGAATCCAGAACCTCAGCGCTGAGAGGCGAACGTGCTAACCACTAAGCCAGTCATGTTTTGCAATGCTGCCAGCATTCCTAATTTTAGGAAAGCTGTCCGGTGCAAGTCCACTGGGTTTAAATACAACACAAAATAAACCACTGTATTCCACCAATCTTTGCATGTAAACCATTAATTTAAACCAGTGCAGTGTTTTTCAGAATCAAACTCATTACAGTGTTACAAAACTTTGTATTGTGATAGTCAAGTGTATTGATATTTTCTTAGATCCTCATCTTATGCAGTAAGAATGAACTTCAAGTACTTCAAGCTACAACCTCAAGTATATTTTTGCTGAACTGCTTTCAAACAGGCTGGTCAAATGTTGCAAATGATGTTTGTAGTTTACCCTCTCCTCTTCCTTTTGACTCTTTACTTCAGCTTCGCCACTATGCTACACGCTTAAAAGAACATACTCGTTTCTTCCCATTTCCTCAATCTATTACTATTTAATTAATTGACTTGTATCTGTTTAGATGCTGCTACTTCTGTGATATGTGTAACAATTAGCCTTGAAGTACTGGTTGTCTATGATCTTTTCTGTTGAAGGACTGTCACAATGTAGTTGAACCGTTAAGACAAAAATCTGCCTATTTTAAATTTTTTAAAAAACAATCTTTGCGGAAATGCTCTTTGTTCCACCCAAATTTTTAGGTTTGTACGTTTTATTCAGTAAGCTGGTTACTTTGAAAGACTGTGCATTGCTTATTTTGCCTTATTTATTAAAAAAAAAAAGTTAATAAAACTTGAAAATGACCACATTAGTGGTATGATGGTAGGATTAACCACACATTTTGGCCAAAACAAAACCGTACCACTATGAAGTTGTGAAGTCATAGGTTTCAGTATTTCTTTTGATGATGTGCTTCTGATAATTATTATTATTATTATTATTATTATTATTATTTTTGTATTATTATTTTTTTTTATTTTATTTTTTGTATTATTATTTTATTTTTTATTTTTTTTGTATTATTATTATTATTATTATTATTATTTTTATTTTTTTTGTATTATTATTATTATTATTTTTGTATTATTATTATTATTATTATTATTATTATTATTATTATTATTATTATTTTTAAACCTAAATGCCATAACAGGCCAGAATGATTTTATTCTCTGTACATGGTCTTCCATGTTAGGATAGGAAGTCCTAACACACATTTGTGTAAATTAGGTGTGAAATACGCTACATTGAGCACTTACTGCCACCTTTTAAATCACTGAGTGTTAAAAATGTTTAGTCATTCAGTTATCTTCTTAATTTAGGCTGCAGTGAATAGAATGGCTGTGAAAGACCCATAAACAGCAGAACTGTCCTCCTGTTTACTGGGTAACAGAACAGTTGTTAATCACACATGTGCTACTATATATTCACAGTATTATTATACTTACTGATGTACTGTTACCTAAATATGTTATGATTGAATACGTTGGTTGGCATATGATATTAACACAGAATGATGTTGCTGCCACATATGTACTGTTATATAAAGTAATACTGTCTCTGTGATTCCATTATTGTAGAACACATTGTTGGACATGTGGTATTTCCACACGGTCTACTCAAAGACAGGGCTGCGTGATTTTAATGTGGATTGTACTGCATGAATGACTGAATGCCTTGGAGAGCATTTGAAATCGGCCAGTCTGTGCATGTGACACAGCAGAAGTTTCCAGATTTTTCTCCCCTTGAGTCAGTTGTGATATATTGCGACTATAATTAAGAGAAAATATGTGCAGCCTAAACTGAAATATTTCTTGGAGTAGATGCTGAGCTGCACTATTGCTAAATAGCAAAGAGTGCCTTGTTGTGGCTATGGGCGAGACCTGAGGGAGTTCAGTTTGACTGTGTTGGCTTCTAAATGAGACCTGACGTTCTCGCAGCTCTGCTCTAAATGTGGCCTTTTCACTCACTCTCGCACACATGCACATTTACGCTCTCATTTATTTCACTGCAGACTCGATCAGAGGCTAAAGAGCTTTTCTTGGACCAAAGGGGATTCTTCTTAAACGTGATTAATTGCATCAGATCCATCTGCCTGCGGTGGACTTGGTCATTCTGCTACATGAGCTAATTAAAGAAAAAAACCTCTTGAGCAGTGAACAATATCAGTGATAAATTAGCATCACTCTGGGCTGCTTTTCTAGATTGAGATTGAATTGTAGTGTTACTTAAATTGCCGATGGTTGTAGATTAGGTTGAAATATGCTGGTGTATTCCTGTAATCTCTACAGAACTAGCCAATCTATTAATTTTTTTGTTCCACTTGTGGGCTTGTTTTTAATGTAATGCTTTAATCTTTGTCTCCATGTGTTCTCTCCTCAGGGAGATTCAGCTGCTACGAAGACTACAGCATAAAAATGTGATTCAGTTGGTGGATGTGTTGTACAATGAAGAGAAGCAGAAAATATATCCTTTTATAGTCTCTGTCTGTCTGTCTCTCTGTCTGTCTCTCTGTAAGTCTCTCTCTGTCTGTCTCTCTGTAAGTCTCTCTCTGTCTGTCTCTCTGTAAGTCTCTCTCTGTCTGTCTCTCTGCAAGTCTCTCTCTGTCTGTCTCTCTGTAAGTCTCTCTCTGTCTGTCTCTCTGTAAGTCTCTCTCTGTCTGTCTCTCTGTCTGTGTCTCTCTATGTCTGTCTCTCTGTCTGTGTCTCTCTATGTCTGTCTCTCTGTCTGTGTCTCTCTATGTCTGTCTCTCTCTATGTCTGTCTCTCTGTCTGTGTCTCTCTATGTCTGTCTCTCTGTCTGTGTCTCTCTATGTCTGTCTCTCTGTCTGTGTCTCTCTATGTCTGTGTCTCTCTGTCTGTGTCTCTCTGTGTCTCTGTCTGTCACTGTGTCTCTCTGTCTGTCTCTGTGTCTGTCTGTCTCTGTAAGTGTCTCTGTAAGTGTCTCTGTCTCTGTAAGTGTCTCTGTAAGTCTCTCTGTCTCTGTCTCTGTAAGTCTCTCTGTGTGTGTCTGTCTCTCTGTCTGTGTCTCTCTCTGTCTGTGTCTCTCTCTGTCTGTGTCTCTCTCTGTCTGTGTCTCTCTCTGTCTGTGTCTCTGTCTGTGTCTCTGTGTCTCTCTGTCTGTGTCTCTGTGTCTCTCTGTCTGTGTCTCTGTGTCTCTCTGTCTGTGTCTCTGTGTCTCTCTGTCTCTGTAAGTGTCTCTGTCTCTGTAAGTGTCTCTGTCTCTGTAAGTGTCTCTGTGTGTGTCTCTGTGTGTGTCTCTCTCTCAGAGCTTGTGTTACTCCTCAGAACGCTGAGTATTTTAAATGATATAATATTTGTATAGCAGAGAAAACACATTTCCTTTAAATGTCCTCTTGTCATATTGCAGTGTCCCAGTGAGCTGTTGTCATCCAGGCACTGCCTTTTGAGTCAGATTGATTGCTGAGAGAAACTGCTAACAATTATGCACAAATATGACCGATTTAGTGCTGCTACTGCTAGCCTGCCAAATTGTTTGGCTGCAGTCATATTTATTGTGAAATGTATGAGTGTGTAGTAGTGTTTTGGAGCATAAGTAATTTGTTTAACATTTTTAATGCATCAATCACAAATTAATAACATGTTTCATGGTACATTTGTCACATTTGAGTAATGGCATAATGAGGTCTGCGATTCATAACAGGGAAGCGGTTCATATAATTGACTGTACTTAAAAGTGAGGCAGTCAGTGTAGAATGTTTTATGAAGGAGAGAGAACAAGTAAACCATAAAAGGAGGCATGATGCTTTTCCTTTAGCTATTTTCCGTTATTAGAGTACCTACTTTAAGAGGAAGTAGTAAATGGGTGTAACTTTTGCAGGCAATTCTTTGGTGCCCGTTGTTTGACATCTTTCAAGAAAGGTATGTGCTCTATAACAGTTTAAAGAAACTCACTTCCTTGACTCTTTCACATCTATTTATATAGTTTTTTTTATGCAGCTCTTAAATGATTGGAGCGTGTTGTACAAGCAAAGTGAAAAGTCAATAGAACGTTCAGTCTCAGGCGAGATTAGAACATGTGCACGATGAGACACTAAGAGCTTGCCTTAAGCAAGCCGTAATTAGGACTGTAAAATAAGTAAATGAAGTGGCAGTTTACTTAATCTCTCTTCTTACTGTTTTAGTTTAAAAGACTTTAATTTAAAAGACTTTTTTTTTTTTTGCTTTCTCTCCATCTAGTTTCTGTTATATTTTTCTAAATGGCCTCTCTCTTGTTTGGCTGTTCGATGTTGTGCGTTATTCAAAAAGCATATAACTCTATAACTGATCTGCTCCAATGTGAATGTAAATGTTTTTCATCTCAGTTTCAAAATATTGACTGCATAAGTCTGAGTTGCACATGAGTAGCATATTAGCTTTTGTGATTTTTACCAATTTGATCAGATCCTAGAGTTTATAAAAGTCATTTCAAATTTTTGACAGTAGTGTACATCGAGTTTCAATTTACAATATTGGCCCTTTGTATTTTTACTGGTCTTTTTTTTCTAAGTTCCAGCCAAGAAACCCCTTCCAGTGTGACTTAGCATTTGAATATTTAGCACAGATTATTCACTATTGGCTCAGAAAAAAAACCTACACATTTTGAGAACCATGCGTCTATAGGCTTTTTATAAGCTATAGTCTGGGGTTAAGGTAGACGTACTGGAGAGGCGCGTTCTTTGGTACTGATTATGAACAATATTCATTGAAAACTTTTTGAATATTAGACACAACTGTTAGATTTGAGTTAGCCCATGTTTTCCACTTACCCCAGAAGTAGTTGAAATTGCTTCTATATTTTAGGAACATGTTTGAGAAAAATCTATCTTAGTTTTATTGATAACTTTTGTAAACATGGATGAATCACATTCTCTTCTGTAGGTCTTAAAACACATTGACATTTACAAAGCAAAATTTGGACTCCAAAAATGTGTAGGCAGATTAACTACATCTGGACTAAGTGGATAAGTAATATTTCTGGGTGAGGCATTTCTTTTACTACAGACGTTGTTAGGAAAGTTATCATGCAGTACACCTGCATATTCACTCTCGCGCTCGCTCTCTCTCGCTCACGCTCTTGCTCACACTCACGCTCTCGCCCTCTCTCTTTCTCACTCTCACTCTCTCACAGAATAGACCCTGGCTGGTGTTTTTTTTTTCTCTCCCCTGTGAGCAGATTAGAATAGAACTGTCAACATGACGAGTTTGTCTATACTATACTGCCCACAATAGTCATTCACTGTATTGCTGTCTCTGTACTTGGAGTGATGACTGCTTATTAAAGCTGATCTGCATGACACTTGTTACACCTCCGTATTCAAAACTTTTCAAGGCCACAGTGTGTGTTGTTTGAAATGCCAGGAGTTTGTCTGCAAAGCTTATTGTTTTTCTTTTTACTGTTCTAAATCTGTTCTGCACTTCTATGGCACTGATTCTTCCTTGACCGTGTCGACACGTATATGGTAATGGAGTACTGCGTTTGTGGCATGCAGGAAATGTTGGACAGTGTTCCAGAGAAAAGGTTTCCAGTATTTCAAGCTCACGGGTATGGTGCCTTTTAATTTCTCCAAACCATAGAGCTAAACATCACATAAGCCAAAGAATCAAATGAGCATTCCATAAGGCTTTAGTTAAGTTGTTGCTAAGATTTTTAGCCATTCTAGAGTGCTTTCTTGATTACTGCCATTGTTATTCATACCACATGTACCAGACTGCTACTGGCTCTTAAGAGAAAGTGATCATGTAGCCTTTCTTGTTGTTTCTCAGGTACTTTTGCCAGCTCTTGGATGGCCTTGAATATTTGCACAGCCAGGGAATCGTTCACAAAGACATTAAACCAGGGAATTTGCTGCTGACCACAGATGGGGCTTTAAAAATCTCAGACTTGGGCGTAGCAGAGGTGAGATGGACACTTTTAACCACAATAGCACTTTATTGTCGTAGTGATAAAGTATGACAGTGTGTTCTTTTTGTTAAACATATTGGAGCTATTGTCAGTACTTCTGGAACAATAATTTTGCTTGCTTAAGAGAGCAGGTTTAGTCCTGTGCTATGTATAGTTTTTATAGTATTTTTAATAACATGACGCTACTTTAACATGGTACCTGTTTCAACATATTAAACCTCAGAAGAACATAATATCTTGATGAATATCATATATTGTGAAAATGTTTTTTAGTAACCTGATAGTTTTGGCCAGATCACCATTCCTGACCACATCTCTGTCTGGTGATTTAATATTTTAAAATGGGCTTAGGTGACATTGGCTCTAATGGCAGATATCTAGTTTACGTTTGAAGTTTTATATGTAATTGATGGAAAATTCCACGTATGGTGTAAATCAAAACAAGTAGGAAATTAACCCCTTAAAACATACATTTACTATACAATTTTTTTGTAAATTTAATTACTGAAGTATACATCATAGGATGTTAACATCTGATATTTAAAAGCAAAATGTTCTTAACCTCTTCAAAAATTACCGTATACAGCAACTACACAAAAAAAATTTTAAATGTTGGTTTTTGTAAGGGATCTTTTCAAATTAGTATAGAATGTGTTTTTGTAATATAACAACAAATTCTTACAATTCACTGCTAAACTCAAACATGTAGCACTTTTAGTTTAGTTTGTCCCAGATTTTTTTTTTTTTTTGATGCTGCTCAGTACTGAAGGGATATTCCAAAGATTCATCTTACAACTCCAGTTTGTGCCATTCGTCCCTCAGCAGAAAAAAAAAAAGACTTTTTCAAACATCAGCAAAGTAAAAAATTATCAGCTGATTCCAGCAACAGATATGGCACATGGTGTTTGAAGCAAAATTTTTATATACAAAAATAAACTAAAATAGAAAGAAGATGGTTTAAAATTACATTAGACACCTTCCTTTTGTATGTACAGTGAAACTTTTGTTATTGTTTGTCCTTGTTATCGTATAGTTCAGTTACCATTGACTTTTTTTCTTATAGAAAGTTTTGTCCCAGTTATCATTCATCTACCTGGTTTTTATTGGCCTGTCCACATGACTCGCCGCTAGTTTCACAAAAACAAAGCATCTACCCATGTGTTTATCGTTCACCCACTTGTTCATCATTAATTCTGGCTTTGTTTATCGTCATTTCTCATTGATAACACTCAAAATAAACTAACTCCACACAGCACTACCGCCTGAAAATGGGTACAAAAAATTGTGCTCGAGAATGGGTGTACAAAACAAAGACTGCTAGCTGGACCACACCAGCACACTCTAAAACAGAGCGTAAACCACAAGAGTGATGTTAAATGTTAATTTATCCATTTCATTAGTCTTTTGTATTTATTTTTCAATGGGTTCTGTATGTAAAACTATATTTATTTTTATATAAAATTTACATTTTTGTTGATATTTTGTCTCTGGAACAGATTAACTGAATTTACATTGTCTTATGAGCAATATTGCTTCAGTTACCGTTAATTTCAGTTATCATCAGACACTTTAGAACAGAGTAACGATGAAAACGGAGGTTCTGCTGAATCTTAGAAAATTAGACTGTAATGAATCTCTGAATATATTGAACATGTACAAGGGATGAGGGTGAGTCTATGGAGGTTAAGAACTTAAGAAGAGAAAAAAACATTGAATTGTCACTGCTGTACTAAATGCTGATATTATAGATTACTTCCTCCTTTTCCATTATACGCATTAAACAGTTATGAGACTTTTTGAGCTAATTTTTTATTATAACTGCTAGCATATGAATCTTGATTTATGGGTGAGTGGATACTGATCCTAGATCAGCAATCTGACTTTAAAATGCATAATATGCAATTGTACCCACTGCTCAGTGACCTTTCAGTGACGAAACCAAATAATCACTCTTAAGGACCGCTTAGCTTAATGGCTGACATTTGAGCAAAGGCGTGTGATCCTCAGAGTGTTGATTTGCTGCTAATTGGTGGCCACACTGCCAAAAGTCCACTATGGAAAGAGTGTTTATTCTGGCACTAGTATGACTCATTTCCATCTTCCCACCATAAGCAATTTGCAAATGCGTCAATAAAAGGACACTTATTTACAACACTGAATTTGTGTTTTGTAAGTTATGGAAGATGCATTTTATAATTTCAAGGTTTGGCCTCTTGTTTGCCCTTTTTTTCAGGCTCTCCACCCTTTTGCAGAGGATGACACATGCCGGACGAGTCAAGGCTCGCCGGCATTCCAGCCTCCGGAGATCGCCAACGGTCTGGACACCTTTTCAGGGTTTAAAGTGGACATCTGGTCCGCTGGGGTTACACTGTGAGTGGCATACGAGCACAGAGCAGGGATAGTGTTCGATCTGTGTGGCTAAATGATTCTCAGCTGTTTTCTTCTGTTTGACTAACTATTGATTAACTGTATGATTTAGTAATCTATTAAGACAGCTAAGTAACCTGAGTAAAAAATGCAAAATGGAACAATAACCAAATCCTATGTAGTCATAGAAATTAAGATGAAACATGAGTCAGGTTCTGTTTTTAACTATAAGACTTAACAGTTTGATTCACACAATCTGCCAACTAAGCACTGCCAATTAATTTATAAGCTACATTTTAATCAATACAGTGGTAACCCTACTTACGAGTGTCCCTACTATCGAGTATTCCAGGTAACGAGTCGAGATCTCAGAATATTTTTGTTCCAGGTAACAAGTAAAATTCCAAGTAACGAGTAGCCTAAATTAATTCAAGTATGCCAACCGCTAGGGGCGCGGCGGTCGTAGCATCCCCTAGATGCTAGCGTAGAAGAAGAGGTCAGTCAATACCTTTGACCGCTGTCCAGTGAAAGTGAAAGTGCTACTGAAAGTGACACAAAGACAGCAAAAGGTAGTGAACAAGAAAGTTAGATACATTTTACTTTTACTTTTCATATGATAAGTGTAACCATGCCATACACGTACGCCCGTCCTCCTCTCCTCCTTAGCCACCAGCCTACACGAGCACCATCGTCGTCTTGTTTATGTTTTAAAAAACCCATATAAACACATTATTTAGCATATTAAAGTATACTGTATATTGGCCGACTGACACGGATTAACCAGTTTTACATGTATTCTTATGGGGAAAATGCATCCAGCTAACGAGCATTCCAGCTAACGAGCTCGGCTCCTGCATGGATTAAACTCGTAAGTAGGGTTACCACTGTTTTGTAAAAAAAAAAAAAAAAGGTTTAAGCAAGAAATACTTAATGCACTAACTTTTAACACATTTAGCTTTTATGCTATAATGTCTGAGAGTTAGTCCTAGACACTCATTGTATACATGCAGCAAGATGGCAACTGGAATTATGGTCTGTGTGTTTTCTTTAGCCTTAAACCAGTTCTAAGCTTTCTGAGAAGTTTCTTTTTTTTCATGTGTTCTGAGAACAGATAAAATCAAGAGAACAAAGACAGTGACCTGTAGATGACCTGTGACAAATGCATCCACTATTGCCGAACCAAACATTACACTGAAAACAGTCTCATCAGTACTAGTTCAGTAAAAGACTTGAAACTGCTTTCTGGGGGATGGGATTGTGTTTATATAGTACAATAACTTTACTGTTTTATTTTTCTCTGTGATTAGAATTTCTGACTGTGTTGTCTTTTGACTTATTTTAAATCTGGTCTGTAGCTTTAAACTGCCCGTTTCCTTCCATGCAGATACAACATAACGACGAGTCTGTACCCGTTCGAGGGGGATAACATCTATAAGCTATTTGAAAACATTGGCAAGGGAGATTACACTATTCCAGAGGAGTGTGGCCCGCTGCTGACAGACCTGTTGAGAGGTATGCAGACTGTTCATATTAACTCTCTTATCCGTGATGTTAAAACAGCCACAGATTACGCTTCGTCTTGTTTTTAAACACTTCATTGTAAAGACAAGTGACATGGGTTTGTTAAAGGTGTACCTGAGATGCCTCAAATGGCTAAAGATGCTTCTGTTCACAGGGAATTCTAATTTTAGAATTGAGTAGCGTGAATCTGATTGGATGTGATGACTGTAATCGCTTGTCACTGAACAGGATATTCCACCTTTTGTGGCTGTCCAGTTGAGCTCAGAAAGTGAATCAGTCATTGATTGTTGAGTTTGTTTGTAGATACAATTAATTTGTCTTTGATTAGCTTACAATAACAACATTTTGTTTGGAGACAGATGCAAAATGTAGAACCACAATGCTCGATAGGAAATCAAAAAGCACTCGTGTTTAAGTTTTTTTGCACGCATTTTCATGTTTTTAAAGCTTAAATAACATCTGTAAATTGAATCTCTGGACTCCATTCAGAACTCTTAAGATATCAGCAAATTTATCAAATTGGTGCAAACTCTTGAAAGTATAAAAAAAATATTAAATACTATAAAAATTAAAGTTTGAGTATGGAGTATGAAGTTTTGATACTGTAGATAAACAGAGCTATAACTCATATTGATCAACATTCCTACAAAAGGTTTAAAATGTCACTTTATTTATAATAAATATAAAATATTACAATTTACCCTTTTTTGATTTTTTTTGAAATTATGAACAATAAATTTTTTCCATGTTTTTATGTGACACTGTACATTAGCTGAGAATAGAACTTTCACAATGGAGCACAGACACATTATTAGCGCTTTTCCACCAACACGGAACCGGCACCGTTCTGGTTCAAGAACCTAATTTTGAACCGTTCGGCGCGTTTCCATCAGCAAAAATACCAGCCCGAACCAGGAACGTTCATTCGAAGCGGGAACCAAAAAATACTTGGTTTTTCAGTGCGAACCAAACGCACCTGCGCACTGAGGCGACTCGTAGTGTACAGTGGTCCACTGAAGAAACTCAGTTTTTGTTATCTATTTGGTGTTCTCTGGAGTTTCAGGAGAAACTTGAGGGGAGTATTAGAAAGGAGAAACTCTACAGCGAGCTGGTGGAGGATTTAGCTCAGGCAGGTTTTGTTCGTTCAAGAGAGCGAGTGATAGATAAGCTAAAGAAGCTAAAAAATTAGCTTCTTTTCTAAAATCTTTTAGAATCTTTTAGAGATTCTAAAAAGGAGCTATCGCACAGTGGAGCTGGACGAGGGAATGTACCGGCTCTAGATTTGACTTGTGAAGTGAAACAAACATTTGTACCAAGAGCACAAATGCTCGCAAGTAGTCGATGCGCTCCGTCATCTTTGTTTATAATTCCGCTTTGTTGATGACGTACACCGTGACGTATCCTCGGTTCAACTAGTGGAAAAGCGGGCTGGTTCACTAAAAAGCACCAAGGTTCTCATAAGCCCGAACGGCACCAGTTCAAGAACCAGAGTTATTTTGGTGGAAAAGCGCTATAAGAGACATTCATACCTGTAGACCAGGACTGCCAAATCCTGGTCCTGAAGATCTGCCACCATACAGTTGAGCTCCAACCTTAACCTAACACACCTGAGCCAGGTAATAAAGACTTTCAGGGTATTCTGTATCAGAGCTCTGCAGGATGATAGATCTCCAGTGCCAGGATTGGGCACCTGTGCTGTAGAATATGATGTACAGTCATGGCTAACAGTGTTGGCACCCCTTAATTTTTTCCAGAAAATTAAGTATTTCTCCCAGAAAATTATTGCAATTACATATGTTTTGTTATACACATGTTTATTTCCTTTGTATGTATTGGAACAACACAAAAAACAGAGGAATAAAAAGGCAAATTTGACACAATTTCACACAAAACTCCAAAAATGGGCTGGACAAAATTATTGGCACCTTTTCAAAATTGAGTGAAAATAACTTTTTGTTTCAAGCATGTGATGCTCATTCAAACTCACCTGTGATAAGTAACAGGTGTGGGCAATTTAAAAATCACACCTGAAACCAGATAAAAAGG
>BRDA01001539.1:125351-149102 GCA_036984385.1 Crenuchus spilurus | reverse complement strand
TTTGGAATCCGGTTTGTATTATACAAGACTTGTCCTTTCTGTTGACTGTCTGCACTGTATATAGTTTGACCTCTTGTCTTACTGAGGCTCTGTGCAGTTTCAGGTCCTGTTTTATGAGTGTGTGTGATTTAGACAAACTTCCGTACAATTAATTCCAAAACAACTTATTCTCTAAATAGCACATGTGTCTGGGCCCTGACAGACATGATCAAGGGAGGGTGGATGAGAGTGGACTTCCTGTTAGACTGAAGAATACATATGTGTGTTGGAATGTCAATAAACGGGAATTATCGCAGTGCACTCTGTGTGTCTGATAGGTGTCTCTAATACCTTTACAGAAGTATACTGTATTATTTTTGTTTAATCTGCTCAGGTGAGAGTAAAACAGAGGAAAAACATGTAAAAAACTAAAAAAATAACCAGAAATAGATGTGACTGTAAATGAGGCCTGTATACTTTCAATTCAAAAGTTTAAAAGCCTTTTAAATGTTAAGAAAACATTTCAGAACAATGTTTTCAAGAATATCACTTGTTTTTAGAATTGTCAATAGGAAAAAAATGACAAAAAATAAGATAATTTGTAAGATGTTAACCAAAGTGAAGAAGATTTTCTTTCTTAAGGCACTTTTGTGAATCTGGTCCCTGACTTTGACGTATTCACTTCTACTCTAAGCTGCCACTTACATTGTGAGGGCACAGTCTAGAGCCAAAGATTTTCTTCAAGGAATGAATAAATTCCTCATGAAATTTTTCACTTATGCCCTCAAAGTGACTACAGGCCAGGATGATGATCTCTTTGGGGTGATGTGAGAGCCATGCAGCAACGCTGCAAAGGGTTTCCTGTAACACAAATATATTAAACATATATTTGTTCTCTCTTCACTTTGCAGTTATTGTTTCATGATTTAAATAAGTTTTGTGAGAACAAATCTGAAAGACACATATACAACAGAATACTTACCAGAACAGTGAGTTGGGTGTAAATGACATGAGTAAAGTAAAGATCATTTGAAGTGTCACGTGGTCTGCGCGCAATTCGAAAGTCAAAGTATCGAATGCCTGCCTGGAGCTGCTCTTCAATGTCTTTGACCTGTTAGTGGTTTGAATGGGAAAAAATAAATAAATAAATATAAATTTAATGAGGGCATGTGTTAGTAAAAATGTAATACTGTCTATTCAGCCATGGAATATATTTAAGGAAGCTCTCGAGCTGAAATAGTAGGCCTACTTCTGTGTTTTTGTGTATTTGGTGTATCACCACAGAGGTTTGTACTTCTCCTTTTGTAGACACTGTGACAAAGGCTTGAGAGACAGAATTGCATTTCTTTAATTCATACGTTCAATTAGATGTATACGTGCCTGTGCAGTGGCCCACTTGTAAATGATTGGGCGAGTAAAACAGTAGAAAACCCCATCCAGGAGCCTAAAAGTATCAGACTCTGATCTGACGAGTGGAGAAGAGATATCCAGACAGTAGCTCATTGCATCATGACTACCTATGTGGTTGAAAGCAAAATGTTTGTTAGGGGATTAAATAATGTCTCATTTGTGATAATATGAGTATGTCATCAATAACATAGATGGCACTAATTTATACCGACCATACTTTCCCTAAAATAATTGTATCATCTTAATGAAAGAATGAGACACAAGGAACATAACGGTTGCATATAAAAGCACTGAGATTATTATGTTACGCATTTAACCAAATAGTGAACATGAATGATCTGTCCATTTAATTTATTTGCAATATTTTGGGGGGCATTTGCATTATTTTTATTTGCATAAAATTTATTTTTTTTTCCCCCACATGCATTTCAAAATTAATTTGGTTGACATTAAAATTAACACACGTATATATATATATATATATATATATATATATATATATATATATATATATATATATATGTATGTATATACACATACCCNTAACAGGACACACCTGTGCAACAAAACACACCTGATAGTCACATGCTCTAATACTTTTACTCACAAGAAAAATGGGTTGAGCTTTATATTACATTTATGTAATATTAAATATATTAATATTTAATATTCATATTTTAATGTCAAACCCAAATGATTAGCCTCACCCTTCCAATAATTTTGGAGGCGAGTGTGTACATATATAAACAATAAGACATGTGATCACTAAAAAGAAAGGTTATGTTTGTTAAATCAGTAGTTAAATAAGTATGTAGTTGTATCAGTTGTCCTACCTGGTATGGCCAGGTGTGTTAAAGGAATGTCCCACAGTTCTTCAGGTAAACTTGACATCCAGTCCTCATTTCTGCTTTTCTCACCGTCACTTTGTAAAACAGGTGCCATGGATTGTTTTTAACCTCTGACTGACTCGTAAAGGACTATTTCAGTATAAAATTGAGCTTCATGTGAAGCTGCTGGCAGATCTGTCTAAAGACTGTAAACAGACTAGAATTACAGCTGTGCTAACGAGTCGAACTCACAACTTTTTTTTCTCATATTAAACTGCGTTTCAGCCTCACAAACACGTCTCTGAGAGCTGATGAAGAGTCCTGAGCCGAGACGGAGGTAAGAGCGGTAGAGTGGACCTACTTCCTGTTTCTCTGCTGAACTAGCAGAGCTCGGCTAGCTGCTAACTGACCTGAGAACAGTTTCACTTTGTACTTCACGTTGAAGTGTGTGTAAGATATGATAAAGCAGGCAGTGTAAGAGTTTTCTACTGAATATCAGTCCCTCTAACACAAAAGCAGGACTATTTGAAAGAGAAAGTCGTGAAAATGGACTAGTGTGTGTTTCAAATGTATTACTGTGTTTACATCGATACACACTGTTAAAAAGAGATGGTTCTTCAAGGGTTCTTTAGTAAAGAAAATTGTTCTATTTACAACCATGAACACTCAAATAATCCAAAGGTTCTTCAGATTGATGAGGATTTGTGCTGTAGATTGTTCTATATAGAAACATTTTGAAAAGGGCTATATATAGCTCCAGAAAGTTCCTCTATTATTACAAGCTTGACATTGTATCTACAGAAGAACCATTTTGGATGCTACTGTATATAGAAGCATTTTCAAAAAATGGTACATCACAAAATTATTCTGAAATATTCAAGGGTGGGTCAGAAATTATCTACTCTGACTGTAGATTTTAATCATTAATACATTATTTTTTCATTATTTTTTACACTTTGTCCATCTATCAACAGGCTTTCATATTCCCTCATTAAACATCTTTTTGGCTGAGCTGTGAATCACAAATGCACCACTGTCTTCACCTCTTAATCTGGATTTCTTTTGGGAAATTATCATTTTGGCCTTTTTCAGGTTTACTACCAGGGCCCAGTTCTTGCAGTACTACTCCAGCAGGTCCAGGTTCTGCTGTAGACCCTGTGCTGTTGGGGACAGCAGGACCAGGTCATCTGCATAGAGAAGGAATTTGATTTCTGAGTCATTCAGAATGAGACCAGGAACTAGAGATCTTTCTAGAATAGTGGCCAATTCATTTATATAAATGTTAAATAGTGTTGGGCTTAAGCATCAGCCTTGTCTCACTCCACGCTCCTGAGAGAAGAATTTGGTTCATTTGTTGCCAATCTTTATACCACACTTATTTTTTGTATACATCGATTTATATAATACTACAGAGTAGCTTCCTCAGATTACTGTTCACACAGATGCCTTTATAATTATTAGGGTCAAATTTGTCTTCACTTTTGAAAATGGGTAACATTTAACAGATAATGCAGAGTAATTGAGCAACCTAAGCAACCTCTAGGTGTTTGCTAAAGGTGTTGGTAGTTATATGCCATGATCTCATGGTACTGTGTCTCTGGTGGTTGCTAAGGTGTTGCTATTTAATGTAGCTGCTAGTTTACTTGTATGGGGTTGCTTTGGCATCACAGGTGGTTTCTAGGGTGTTGTTAGGTGTTTACTGTTGCATCCCACATGTGGGGTTTTCACAGAAGTACAGAAAGCATTGATTAAAAAATATTTTAATGTACTGTCAGTTTGAGTACTGTTATCTGTTATTAAATTCAATAAATGTTAAAGTACATCATTACATTTAATATTTACCTGCATAACAATGAGTTTCACACACTTCCGTCAGGTTTTCTTTATTTCTCAAACATTCAGCAGTGTACACTGTGTATGTACATTTAATGATGCATATTGAAATAATTCATTCAAAAATTGGAGAGGCTGCTTGTCTGAAGTTGGGAAGGTCATGCATTGTCAATTGTCTGTTGTGAAGAGAACCTTTGCAGGAGTAACAGTGTTCATGCTTTGAATTGGAATATATCATGCGGAGGTATATTAGATTTTATTATATCCCCATCCTGTTAATCCATATATTGGGAGCTAGAACATAATGTATTTCTTAAGCTGCATGTTTTTTAAATGCATGAGACATCCTTGGCCTTTTGCAAACTGGTATGTGTTCAGATTAAAATACTGTATGAAATTCTTACCATATGAAATACAGCAGTGCTTGAATGTTTGCGAATCCTTTAGAATGTTCTACATTTCTGCATAAATTTGAGCAAAACTTATCAGATTATTAACTTTAAAAACTTAATCCTTATCAGATTATTACACAAGTCCTAAAAGTTGACAGAGAACCAACTCAAATAAATGAATCATTCCTTTGCATAAACAGACATATTTTATTTTAAATATTAAATGTCTGTGAGTATGTGAACCTTTAGGATTAGCAGATAATTTCAAGGTGACATGTAGAGAAAATTCTGGACCATTGTTGTCTAAATAGTTACTGATGTCACAAAGGAACACAAGATAACTTCTAAGCAAATAAAGGCATCTCTTATATTGAATAAGTTTAATGTTCATGAGTCCATCATCAGAAGAATACTGAACAACAATGGTGTGCATGGCAGGGTTGCAAGTAGAAAGGCACTGCTCTCCAAAAAGAACACTGCTGCCCATCTGCAGTTTGCTAAAGATCACATGGAAAAGCCAGAAGACAAATGGAACAAGGTTTTGTGGAGAAATGAGACCAAAATAAATATTTTGAGTTTAAATGAAAAGCATTATGTTTAGAGAAAGAAAAGCACTGTATTCCACCATAAAAAAAACCTCATGCCATCTGCGAAACATGGTGGTGGTAGTATCATGGTGTGGCCTGTTTTGCTGCATCTGAGCTAAGATGGCTTGCCATCATTGATAGAACAATGAATTGTGAAATAAACAAGTAAATTCAAAAGGAAAATGTTAGGGCATCAATCTCAAGAGAACGTGGGTCATGCAGCAAGACAGTGACCTGAAGTAAAAATAAATAAATAAATAAATAAAAAGTCGTTCTACCAAAAGAATGGTTACAGAAGTATAAAGTTCATATTTTGGAATGATGAAGTCAAAGTCCTGACCTTAGTCAAATAGAAATGTTGTTGAAAGACCTGAAACAAGCAGTTCATCCACCAACATTAACAGAGATTTTTATGGAGGAATGGGCTAAAATTTCTGTAAGCAGATGTGCAAGACTGATCAAGAACAGAAATTTTTAGCTGCAGTTATTGCTGCACAAGGGGGGTTATACCACATACTGAATGCAAAGGTTCACATACATTTTTCTCATTAAAAAATATTTTTGTCTTATTTGCTTGATTTGGTTCTCTTTTCTACTTTTAGGACTGATGAGGTTTTAGGCCAAATTTGTCAGAAAAATAGAAAATTCTATTCAAAATTCATGAACTTTTAAGCACCCCTGTAGACTGTGCTTTATGCTTTTTCTCTGTAAACCTAGGACTCAGTAAAAAAATATTCCTGGCTGACTGCTTATGTGACTGTATGGATGGCTTATATCGAAAGAAGTGAAAAATGACCATATTGCCCTGACTAAAGTAGAAAATAAGAGGGTACAGCGCCACATCATTAGATGAAAAAGTTACATTTCAAGCCTTCGTTGTATTATTGTATGACTTATAGCTCACAAAAATCCAGAAATTCAAATTGTTTCATTTTTAAATTATGACCACAAATGAACCTTTTCAATATATTCTAATTTATGAAGATGTACTAGTATACATATTTTCAGATTCAAAATGATCTTTGATTCTGAAACCAAGATTTAATTCATTTTTCAATATAAAATACACCCCAAAAATCACAACAACAAGAATTTAAAAGGCAAGTTTTTGTGGGTGTGTGCACAACATAATCCCCTCCTTTACTTGCTGACAAAGCCAAGAATATAGCTATTACAGGCAGTATTTCTTGGTTGACGTCACTGTTGACAGTTCAATTTTGTAGGATCCATTGAATTACATTGATGTTTTTTGTAAAACCTTTTCTTTCAGACAACTCAAAGGATCCACAGTGCTTCACATGAACCATTTAAAGATTGCTTTAAAAAAGTGGCAGAAATGCATAAAATCCTATTAAATATACATTTTAATACAGTGTTTTTAAACTAAGATTTAATAGCATTGCCTACATCGATAAGATGTCAGTGGAGCCTACTAAAACCAACTCAGTCATATGTAAATGAGTACAGATTGTCATGAGCTGAGAATTCCATACATCCTGCCAATATAGGGCAATCCCGCCCAAAAAATCACAGTAAATAACACTGTCTATCTGTTTTTAGTCATCATAAATTGTCTGTGATTGATGAGAGGGCATTTTAAAGTTATTTCTTGTGTGAAATTGTTATTCCATGTTGATAAAGATTCAATATAAAATTGCACCATTTTCAAGCCATGTTTTCTCCAGTCACCAGGATTTTTAAGCAGGTTTGTTTTGTTTTTTAATTTAGAGTAGACTAATGTGCTAGCAGCAAAGAAAGGAGTCTCAATCTGCTACATGCCTTATAAAAGTGTATTTTCAAATGAATCTGAACATGTCACGGACAGGATTTCTAGGACAAAATTTCTCTGTAAGTAAAACTGATTTCACTTAAGTTTAAAGAACTGTCCACTCAGCATGCCTTTGAAAATCCGTAATAAATATTGCAAGGATAAGAGGTAATATGTTAGGATAAAGAAAGTGCATCAGCAATAAGATTAATATATTAACGGTAAAGGCTTCAAAGTTAGTGCATTGCATTATTCTATCACAAATGCAAATTATTCATCACCATTAAAAAGTCCCAGTAAACGTCCTAATGACTATTCAGAAAGCAAGAACACGTTCTATGTACTGTGCGCCAAAAACTGTGTAAACCAAATGTTGTACTAGAGCTACTTCACAATCATCATGTGCTCCTACTAAGTAGGTTTTCATTCAGTGCTATGACAGTTGGTACAAACTGGCTCTCATTTACAAAATCCCCTGCTATGATATTAAGAGAGCCAGTGTTGGAACCAGGCTTTTGCTCCCTCACCCAGCTGAGTAATGTAGGGTACGTGGACATCACCATGTCCTTCAGGGATTCAGTGGGATGTGAACAAATGTACTTCAAGTCTTCGGTGAGATTGATTCCAGTCACAAAAAATCCTCCTGTAGAACACGTAGACATGCAAAAAAATTTAAATATAATTTGCAAAAATATAAAAATATTGTTATATGCATTTCAGAATTAGTAATCATTCCTGAAATATTTTGTGGTATTCTGTATTACCTGGGCGGCCATGATTTTTTCTGCGTTCAAACTCTTCGACCAGTGCTTCTGCTTTGCATTTGTTAGCCCACCAGTAAGGGATATGAGACCACAGCTCTCTGTGACAGTTGGCTACATTGTGCTCGTATGATATAATCACCTGGTAACCCCAACTCCACAAATTCCTCAAGGTAACAGTCTCCTAATGGAAAATAGAAGGAAAACTGATATAAACATACAGTATCTGTATTATACAATGGAGATTTTTAATGAAATTGGTAGGGGGGGTAGCATCGCACAATTTCATATTAACAGTTTGTTGTGTGATAAATTGTAATAATAATAATAACTTTATTATTATTATTATTATTAAATAAATAACTCTATAACTTTATTATGCCATAAACTACATTCCAACTCATATAGAACCATAGATTCTGCATGTTTGTTCCCAAATATCCTGTATTCTGGTTGTCTTCAGGCTTCTTAATGGTTTGTTCATGACTCAGTAAAAAAAAAAAATTAATTGTATCCATTCATCCAACTTGTATTTCCCATTGAACTTATTCTTCTTATAATGTTTCTAAAATAAAACGTGATGAACATTTGTTAGGTTAGTGATCCATGTTTTTGTTTTCTTTGCCATCCAAGTGTTCCCAAAGTGTCCTGCTTTCATATCCCTAAACACGGGGAGGACTATGTCCACCTCAGGGAAGAAAGATCTGATCTTTGTGAAAATACATGACTACATTAGAATATCTTCTAAAGTTTATTCATCTCTGTGCTGCCAGGTGCAACTCTGTCATATTTCTTGACTGAAGGTCTTCTCTGTATCCCTTCTATCTCTGTTTATATTTCATGTTACAACTTGCCCCCAGAGATCTCTTAGCATATCCACTCAAGCCTGAAAACAATCATTTTTTCCATGTTTGTTTCCGTCTTCAGTATCTTTACAGATGTAGTATTGACCCTTGTCCTTCCAGGCAGTTGTCTGGAATTCATGGTTTACTTCCCTTAAAGGATTTTTATCCTTCTTGATTTTAGATTCTTCTCTCCCATTCTTCATTGTGTCATCTGTCATTCACTTTGATTTAATTCCCTTCTTCATTACAAGTTCTTCTTTGATTCAGCTTCTGTGTTTTCCATGGACACGTTTTACAGGTCATACTGTAAGTGTGGTAGAATAATGTTTTTCCTTTTTCAGTTGGAACTTGCACTTTAGAAGTTTGTGATGTGTTGCAATCAGTTCCAGGCCATGTGATGATGTCCACCTTGGGATGTCCAGGTGTGTGTATAGGCGTTGCTTGGAGAATGCATTAATAATGGAAAATTTATTGGGCCTCATTCACTAATATCTTATTTGTTCTTAAATATTATTGTAATTTAAATCCCGTAATATTATACAACTGTAGAATTGAAGAAAATGCATTAACCACTTATTTTACACCCTATTTTATGCCCTTGAGTGGACATAAATTGTGTTCTAACCTCAGAACAAATCTCACATAAGAAAACGTTGATGAATATCCGAATTTTCATTAAAATGATAAGTGGTTTTTAAGCAATCATTTCTTCTTAAGAACGGTTGGTGACTGATGCCAATTGTACTTGCAAAAGTAGTCCTACTTCATTCCTTTTGTTCAGCTCCAAGTATATACTTTGACAAATTGTTACACTGTTACTTAAAATTTTATGATAAACACAAAGTATGTAAAACATTAGTAGTGGCTATTTTCTGGTATAGTATTATAGAATTGTATGTGTAGAATTGAGTGCTTGTGATTGTTAGTGGTGAGGTGTCTATTCTCAGACCATGGTTGTACTTAGAACTGTCATAATGCATGTACTTTGTACTCGTCATGTCAGTCTTCAGCAGTCTCTGGTATTAAGGCACATTTTTCTCACAATAGAGTTACCTTAACCACATATGCACTGCATGAATATTTTGCAATAACATCTACTTACAGTATGTTATGTATGACAATGGTACATTTTCAATACATCTTACTTCTTAATTTGTTATGTATATTGCATATGTCTGTATATTTATAATGTACTTTTGAACAAAGTAGTAAGGCAAAGTACCATTTTTGCAAAAAAAAGTTGAGATGCTGTTCAACATGTAAATAAAAACAAACAGCAATGACACACTGATGCATAATGGAAGTGTCCTCTGTTCTGACAAATCAAACTGTAAAACTCATTTTTGAAATCATGAACACACATCTTCAGTACTAAATGAGAGGGACCAACCAACTTTTAATCAGCATCCACTTCAAAAGCCAGCACCTATTATGGTAATGGATTGCATTGTGTCCTGGGTAACTCTGAAGACATCAATAACTCTGAACAATATATACTAAGATTTTGGATCAGAATATGATGCCATCCAAACATTTTTTTCAGGGAAGACCCAACTTATTTCAGCAAAATAATGTCAAACCAAATTCTGCACATATTACAACATCATGGCTTGGCCTTAAAAGAGACTAGATGCTAAAAGAGCTTGCCTGCAGTCATCAGTTTATAACATTTAATTAATAATTAAATTAAAAATACAACAAAGTGGACCCAAACTAAAATCCTGCAAGAATTGGAAAACAATTCACAAAATGAATATGCAAAAGATACAGCTAATGCCTGCTCTGTGATCTGAAACAGAATGTATATTAGAAGCAGTCACCTAATTTGTGAATACAAACACAGCCCCAAAATAGATGAACTACTCCTAAACCGGTTGTACAAAGTATGGCGGGTAATTGAGTGTACCTATAAGGTAGACACTAGGCATGCATAAGGTTTGTGTACACAGAGTGTAGCTGTTTTGTCAAGATATGAAAGTGAGAACATACCATTTTAGGACACAGCTTTGAGTCAAAAACACTCTTTATGGTGGAGATAAGCAGCGTGTGGAGGTCTTGATTGAGGCCCAGAAAGTGGCTGAAAGACAGGATGACTACCTCTTTAGGATGGGCATCCAGCCATACCCTGATTTCCTTTAGTACAGTCTGTCACAGCAGAAGAATGCAGTAAGGCAACTAAGGAATTATTCAAGACATTTGGCCTATCTATAATACATGAACACAATACTCTATATGTACAGTATAAATTTGCTTTGCCAAGCCAGTAAGGACAAGAACAATAAATTCAAAACCATATCATTGTTAATTATTTAACAGTAACAGATGTACAGTTTTTGTAAAGTGCATATTTCTGTTTCTGCCGGAAAGCTCCTCTACTCTTAAGATAATTTTCTGCTAGCTTACCTCTACAGTAATAGTGGTATAAACTCCATGGTAGAAGTAGAGGTCAGAGGTGCTGTCATTGGGTCGATGTGCTATCCTCAGATCACAGTACCTTACCCCACAGTCCAACTGCTCCCGCACACTGCACTCCTACAGTAAATAATGTACAACATAGTCATTAACAATGCAGGCTCGGTGAATATGCTACAGGACTGATAGCTGTCTGAACTTTCCTTGCTGTTACATCCCACTTTCTATGGTTTTTTTATGGGAATTCTAATGATCACACATACACATATTTGGTTTTCTGTCAGACTACAAATAGGTCTAGAAGTACTTTGTATCTACACACCCCTTCTAGTTAGAGAATGCATGCCCATTGCTTGCACAGGTGTCTGTATTTACAGCTTATATAAACTCCATAGAAACACATTGCCAATAGAATAGCAGCCACACATGAGCCTAAGGCCAATAAACTGCAATGTCAACCATTAACTAGAGGTGAAATAAAGACCATCAACACTGGGCTGTTGTGCAGCAGAACTGCATTCTCTACTTTTTGGATGAGTTGAAGTGACTGCATGTAATCCAGAACTAACCGTCAGTAACTGACTAATGGCTGAATCCTCAAAGCATTCTTACAGAATCTAACATAAAACCTTCCCAGAAGGGTAGAAGCTGATACTATAGCAAAAGGAGACAAATGCCCTATTAACACTCATGATTTCAAGAGAAGTTACAGATGAGTAGGTGTCTATAGACCTTTGGACATATTCAGATGAGGAACAGCTCAAAAGCTTCTTTACACTTGAGTGGTTTCTGCAGAAAAGCTAAAGGCCGTTTGTTTCCTCCTGGGCTGATTGACTCCAGTGAGAGGCACTGGCAATTCAGGATATGCTGATGCAAACAAATGAGTGTTTAATGTATTTACCTCTAAGTGCACTATACATCAGAGGCAACATAAAGCACACTTCAAGTCGAGGATGTTTCATTCCAAAACATATATCCTTTTGCAAGATTTATTGGGTATAAAGTATAATAGAAAACATTTTTATTTCATTAATAAAATGAGGTCTTAATCATGATATAGTGCTGATTATGGTGCAGAATTAGCAGCAGTGGTCTATAAATGTGTTCTGGAACAAAAGTAACACAATGACACCAATTATGCAAAAATTCCCAAATATCTCATTGACAGGCCCTTTACCTGTGTTATTGCCCACTTGTAAACAAATGGCCGTATGAGGGGCTTCATGTATTTGTCTAACTTCTGCAGCATGTCGGGCTGTGTGAGGTCAACTGGGGAGCGGTCATTTTTATCCAAACAGTAAGTTATAGCATTGTGACTTCCTGCAAACACCAAGAAGGACACTGTGAGAAATGGAAAACAATTACTGTAAAGCTTTCTTTAAAACATTGCCATTAAAAGCCTAGTGATTTATTGCCCCTAAATATTTGATATACTTGAACTGTTCTACATATATAGAGTTAGGATTACAAATAACCTGATCTGGTGTTGATTCCAGAGATGCAGGTTAGTATCAACCTTGACTGTGAAACAGTGCTGACATTGCACATAAGCATGCAACCTGACACCGCCTGTGCCGCCACACGTTCAGTAACACATTTTCCGGCAAAGCTTAGGCTAAAATATGCAGTGGGATGCAGATATTACTCATCCACTGTCGCTATAAAAACACTCTTCATGTCTTCAGGGATGGGGGAAGGGATACCTGGAATGGCTAAATTACACAGAGGGATGTCCCATAGAGTGGTTGGGAGATTGCCCATCCAGCTGTCCATGGGCAGGTCTGTCAGCGACATTTGGGTGACCTCTGACGAAGTCAGAGATGACATCTTGAACCTGTCAGTGTTGAAAAAGTGATGATCCTTACTAAAGAGTACATTTGATAAAACCATGTAGAACAATGTTTTAGGACACTACCATGTTAACACAGTTTGGTCTACAGCAGTTTGGTCAGGGTCTACAGCAGAATCTACAGATTATATTAACATTATATACCATTATTATACTACAAATACATTCAGAATTCAAGACTAGTAACACATTACGGCCATGCAATACAAGCATATATTTCTAAGTGCCATGTAAAATATATGTACCAAGTGCCATGGTGTTCTCAAAGTATTGTGGTATATGTAGAATGTTCAAATATTCAATAGAGTATAAAACACCTTGGTATTTTTAATGGCAATACAAAAAACCATAATAGTACCACATGCATTTTTGTAAAGACAATAATCACTCATATCTGTATTACTGACATCCAAAAATGCTAAACAAGATCTGAAATCCAGCAGAGACAGGGCTAATGCTTCCTTTAGCAATTCTCATTGGATGCTGAAGAGTCCATAAGGCTCATATTCAGTAGAGCTAATATAGTTCTGTAGGTTTAAGTAGACACTTACAGAGTGAATGCCGGGTCAGTCCAAGTTCATATTTTGCAGTAAAAAATGAATCAGAGGTGATGAAGAACTAGCTTTCCAGAAGAAGTCGTTCATTCCCAGTGTCCCATGGTAAGCAGGTAAAAGTGGGGAGGCCATTGGCAATATCAGGCTGAACTTGGGCAGGATATCCTGCACAAATTATCCGGCTGTGCAAACGAAAGGTGCAAGAGAGGAACAAGCTGTGTCTTCGCATAAAACACGAGCATCATGTCATTCTGTTCAGTTCACCGGCAGATACCAATGGCGCTGACACATCACAGCTTAAACAGTGCAAAAGACAGAGAGGAACGTGCCGGGCGAAGGCGGGGTTTATTTAGGCTTTTAAAGCAGGAACTACTCCATACGCATTGTGACAGGAGCGCCACACCTTTCCTCCACCGCAGAGAACTGAACTGCTCCTACTTCTTCATGAATAAAGTATTATTATTTAATATCTTACAATGTAATGTCCGTGTCCTGTCAGTTGGAATTACTGTTAGGTTACCTCCTTAACGTTACTGCAGAAACCGCTTCATCATGTTTTTATTTAAACACAAGTGCGCTGACATTCTCGCCTGCGCTACGATTGGTTAGTTCTTCGTCACCTGTGATGCGATTGGCTAGTTCCTCGTGTCCTGCGATACGATTGGTTAGCTTTTTTCGCTTCTTCTCCACGATTGGTTGTTTCTCTCCTTTTGCCTTTCGACTGGCTGGTCGCTTATTCGTTATTAATTTGTGGTAATATCAAGCTGCATTTGAGCTCTGTTTGGGCGGATTACTTAAAAAGCTGTTTTCAGATACTAATTTTAGCATTAACTGTCTCCTTAAAGGATCTATGTCATCGTGAAAGGACAGAAAACCATCAGAAATCTAACCACAGAGTTTTATGACAATGTCATCAACCATTTTTTACACAATGGCTCCTGCAGTACCACTGTGCATTGCATTTACTTTGCAAACTCTTTTCAGTGTGGACATCTGCTAGAAGAAAACAAAAACAACACACTCCTGTTCTTAATACAATAAGACACAGTGTACATGTGTAGTGGTTTATAAGATTACAGAGTGGATAGAACTATATGCCTCATATAGTCCACAATTCTGCCTCTCATTGGGGTGTTACAAGAATCGTACAAGAATTTTCTAGAAGTCTCCAGTGTGACACTAGTCTTCTGTTGGCAGACGTGAATGCATTTAGCCTCTAATGGTCCCTCAGGGAAAATGGCTTTCTGTAATAAACATTTTAATTGTTTTACAGCAGAATATGTGCTCAATGCTCAGCTTCTCTACTCAAGTGTAAACTCTCCAGTCAGCAGAAGCAACTTGAAAAATGCACCCAGAATGTCTTTCCCTGCATTGCGTTGAGATTGTACTTGGCTGGGCAGTGTGTGTAATTACCGCTCACTGTAATTTGCTGCATCAAACATAAATTTCCCATCACACGGAGGCTCATGCTTTTAAATGCAGATTTCTGCCTTGCCAAGGTGAGCTTGTTACTAAATATAATCACATGCAGTTGTTTTGTAGCTATTTAAAGCCTATTATTGCCTTCCAGTCCATTTACTGCAAGCCAATTTTCTGACTAAATAAAAAATATTTACTTGCTCTAGCTCAACTCAGCAGTCAAACGCAAAAGTCAGCTCTTTTTCTACAAATAATCAATGAACCCTCTGACTGCAGCAGTCTTGCTGTTTCATAATTGAACTCCGAAAGCAAGTCTGAAAGTGACCTGACCCAGGTCATACAGACCGACAGTAAAGACCTAAATAATCGTTTTTCACAATTTGTCAGATACTAGCATCCAATAGACCTGTCCATCTTGATGGACACCCCTATTGTCACCATGCTGAATAGTATCCATTCAAAGTCAGCTCAATAGTGAATCACCACTCGCAACTGAGGCCAGGCTTAGGCCATGTATAATAAAACCAGACATAGTGCTTATATCAGAGCTAACTGTACCTGTGCTGTGTTTTGATCAATTCCATAGAACAGCATGTCACAAATTTTGCTGTAAGATGCTCTGGCAATGGAAATACAGTCCGTATTATAGGAAAACTAAGAATTAATACAACTGTACAAGTATATAACTATTGTTACCAAGTTTCAAAAACTTTCCAAGACCCAGTCTACAGTTTATATATGTAAACTAAACTTGAAAATTTTTGGGACATTACAATGTTGCCCAATGCTAGGATGCATTACCTAAGCATACACCCACCTATTTGTGTACAGCAATGAAAAAATGAAGTTATAAAGAGTGTTGGAGCCTAAACTGCTTTTTCACACAGATCATTCACACAATATGTCAGTCTTAAAAACTGCTTAATTGAATTGTAATGAATTATTTTTAATTGAAATGAATTTTTAATTGTTTTAAATTAATTTTCCTACACAGAACCACGCACAATGGGTAACCTCAGAGGGGAAAAAAAAGGTTAGGTTTAATCTAGATCTGCAAAACCAATGTCCTCTTAAAACGTGACTGCATAACATGAAAGCCTAAAGCCCTATTCGGATTGGATTACATTTATATAGGATTGTGCATTAGTGTGAACAAGTAATTTGCTGAAGTCTTCACTTGGTGTTTACTGTATTAAAGAAGATGAACAGAATACCCGAACCTCCATATCTTTGACTTTAAGGAGAATCACAGTTTGCATTTGGTTCTTTATAAAATTATTCCAGTGATCAGTTAACTATCTGATGTGGGTAGTACCAAACAGCATTACACCAAGTCCTGACAAACTGGTTTAGATTTTCAGAGTTTATTGAAAAGGGCTCTGTCTTTAGAAAAAAGAAACATATTGCCTTTTCATTATGTAGTGTCAAGTAAAAAATAATGAAAAAGGAAAATACTTCTATTCCAACAGGACGCATACTTCATGCATGTCATTACAGTGTTTTCCATTGGCTGCTAGTAACACACAGTACATCATTTGAGGTCTTCCTGGAAGTTCATGGAACGTATAAAAAACCCAGCTAACTGCACAAACCTAGCTGTACTCCCTCCAAGCGACACAGAGTTATGTATTGCACACACAAATGTGTGAAATCTGTGTCTCCCATTGCTCTCTCAAACCTGAGAACATGAACATACATGAGAACATTAATAAACACTGACAAATGTTCCTCAATCTGCAGTTGTGAAACATGAATGATTGTGAGACACAAATACTAACACAAAAATGGAAAAAAGAACATTGGAGAGAAAGGAGTTCCTCAGACAAAGTTGGCACTGTAAAGCAACAGTTTGCGGCTAAGGGTTATGGGGGGGGGGGGGGTATTCTACAAAATAGGATTTGTAAATTAGCCAGCTAGCTTAATCCCAATTTTGAGGATTGTCCAATAGTCCTGCTTCTCTTTTCCACTTGACATGTTTGATTTGGGGCTTAATTTAACTGGTTCAACTTAGAAATCCTGCTTTGTGAAATAGCCTGCAGGAAAATGTTTAGAGGTTAAACATACAAAAATGAATGTATTATCGATTTAAGCAGAAACAGTCCCTCTTAGCGGAAGTCATTCAGTGGAGCATAAAATTTAATCTTTGCATTTTTTTTTTTTTTTTTTTACAGTCTTGTACGTGTTTCTACCCATTATGGAAGATTAGCAAAAAATGTCTTTGTACTGATGTTTACACCTCAAGCAAACACCAAAGCTGAGATAGCTCAAGGCAAAATTCCTTCAGAATTTGTAGAAGGTCCTCTTGTAGCTTTTTGTGAGCAGATTGTAACTCAAGTATTATTAACAACTGTGTGCAGCATTTGGCCTTTTAAGTCATTTCCATTGACTTTAAGCACTTATTTGGTCATTTATTGACAATGGAAATATGGGTGTTTAAACCAGACAGCTTAAAACCACACTGCCCCCTAGAGGTCCCATGTTCATCAATTCGTTTTTCATATTTGGGGACTTAAAAATTACGTTACAATTTGGTGTCCAAAACACTGACAGGATGTTGCATCTCAATTCAGTTAAGTCATTTCAATAAAGACTGGACAATCTGACCAAGACACAGGGTGGTAAAATGATAACGACTGAAAATGGAATGGGGGAAAAACTTCTAGAACAAAGACAGATTGGCCCTCACAAGACACTTTTCCTTTTTAAAACAAGAGAACAAAGTGACATGATGAGCCAAGCATGCTAACACTAACTAAGCGAGAGAGGGAAAGCAAGAAAAAAAAACATAGAAAACAAAAGACCTGCCAGCTTTCATCCAATTCAGATTGAAATGCTGCAGTTCTTATGCCTTTATTTGCATATCCATAGGACTCAAGGATGTCACTTATCAGCATGTGGAAGTTACCTCAACGAGTTCCACAACTCTTTAGTTACTATATACAACCAAAAAGTGGTGGTTCTTTTTGTGACCAATATATACAGAAACACTGCTAGAAGGCCCATCTAATCTAGATTAGACTTTGTGTTGTCTCTCATATGGTTTGCAACAGATACCCTGGTACTCAGAGCAGATGCAGAAACAGCGCTATGAGGAACCTGATGGAAAGACTGTGCTCTCAAACAATCAGCCATAGAGAATATTTTCGCACCCCTTTCTGGTTGAGATGCGTCTACTCTGACCGTGCAAGACAGCTGGGCCATCATTCTACAATGGCATGACTCAATGGCCAGTGCAATCACAGGCTCTTCTTCAACAAGGAATCCTTGGAGTGTGGCACTTTTGAGGACCACCAGAGCATCATGGTGACAGACCTATAGCAGTGGGTTTGAGGGGCTGAGAGTTTTTTCCAGCTCGTCACCTCTGCACTGTGGTCCTGGAACCTAAAGACATTTTCCCTCGAGTGCCCCCTCGGCCATAGATCGTACCTGGGCTTCTCTCGCTTGACACCCTACCAGCCCGTAGTCGCTTGCCCTTGGCTTCTGGCTCTGAATCACTGAGCTCCAGGTCAGGGCAGTACCCATCACTGTCTTGGTAGGCCCTGGCACCCCCTGGAGGCTGATTAGTAACCGATTTAGCACAGTTTGTCCGCTCTTTGTTGCTAACCACTTTGCGGGCATTCTTCTCAGCATTCCAGAACTCCTCCGAAGTGCGTACCAGGCTGACCGTCGCCTTTTTGAGAGACCTACTGAAGTGTTCTATGGCAGATTTATGAAAACCACCTGACGGACCTTTCTCAGAATCGTCCTTGCAGGTGGTCTGTTCAGAGGGAGCCTGACAGGAAGTGTCTCTTTGAACTACAGTTTTTTCCATGATGCCATTGGACTTCAGCAGACGGAGCCTGTCCTGCTCAGACTTGTCCTTTCCATTGGACGAATGGCCATGTAGGGCAGCGTGGAGAGCCAGAGGTTTTCCTGTTGGTTTGAGGGGAAGTGGTGATGCATTAGGTGTCCCACTATCTTGCCGTGCTGGAGAAAGAAAGCCATTGGTTCGTTCCTCCCTCCGAGCTCTGCTGTGGTGGAGTTGCGGTTTGCCCTGTCCGACACCGGTCCCGCTGAGGTCATACACATTACAGCTGTTATCTGGACAAAGTGGCCCATTGCCAGATTTGACACAGGTTTTGTTGTTGCCGAGAGAAACTTTTGGCATTTTGAGTTTGAGGGTTATCCTAGGAGGTGGCCTGAAGAGCAGATTTTCCAACGCTGATGACACTGGCAGTCCTGCACATGAAGATACATTAAAAAGAATGACCTCATTATCAAACAAGGGTAATAAATAATGAAAATAATTTGCAATCAAAGGACAGCATTGTTATAATGTCTTAATAAAGCAGTAAAATTGACATTTCAGAGCACCAGCCAAATGTGCCTTGGCTTATCTACTATACAGTGGTACCTTGAGATACGAGTTTAATTTGTTCTGTAACAGAGCTCGTAAGTCACTCAACTTGTATATCAAACAAATTTCTCCCATTTAAAATAACTGAAATAGATTTAATCCATTCCAGCCCTGTGAAACATCCCCAAACCATCCTAAATTACGGACAAAAAGACATGTTTTGAATTAAGAAACACATATATACACACTTTACCAATGCACAACAAAATATTTCAATTTCAGATTTAAATAAATATTAGTGCAAAATAATTTTTGGGGAATTCTCGCTGTAGCATTTTAAATTTGCAGGGAATTCAATGTGTGCGGTACTGTGTATTACAGATGCGTAGTGTGCACTGTACAGTAAAATCTCTCTTCTCCCATTTCACTTCAGCATCCGACTGCTGCCAAGAAATTCAGCAACTGGCTGAAGAATGGGATGCCATGGTTCGTTCTTTGCAGTTCAAAAGACTCTTCAGAGAAGCTGAAGATGTTCAGGGCCGGCGCGCACAGGCGGATGATGGGCTGTAAAAGGCTGGGTCTTTCATCCGCACTAAATAATATTAAAAGTATTTAACAATTACTGTATGTATGGTATTAAAATTAAATAGGTTTAAGGGTTTAAAACATTTTTACTATAGAAGTTTATCAAAAAGCAGGGAGTACAGCGCACGAGATTGGACTTGATTCTGTGGTAGAAAGAACGAGTCTCCACATGTTCACGGCCGGCACGCACACGTGGATGACGGGTCTGCACGAAATAATATTAATAGTATTTAACAATTACTGTATGTATGTTATTAAAATTCAAAAGGTTTAAGAGTTTTACTATCAATTTTTTTCCAAAAAGTATGCAAGGAGTACAGCGCATGAGATTGGACTTGATTTTGAGGATAACACGTGAGAAAAAATGAGATGTAGGTGTTGTGCTGCCCATACTGGACTTTTGCGCCGACTAGCAGCAGCCTCTCATATCTTGAAATTTTGCTCGGATTTTGAAAAAAATTCATATGTTGGTCTGCTCGTATCCCAAGGTACCACTGTATTTGACGGCAATGGTGATTTTTTCCTCAACATTAAGATTACAGTATCATTTGTAATCATACAGCCTTATACACATCTTACCTGCAGATATTTCTTGGTTGATGAGTTTGACATGAAGGTTAAAGATCTGCTCCTGTGCTTTACTCTGAGACAGCTTGAGCTTCTCTCTCCGACTCACCATGTAGCACAGGTTCCTCACCTAGCAAAAACATACAAGAGTAACAAAAAAAATCAGTCACACCATCAGAACATTAGCTTAAAATTATTCACATCAGCATTTCTTTGCAAATGTGGAGCACCCACCCTCTCCAGGTCTTGGCGCAGGTGCATAAACATGCGCATGCGTGTGTGGATACTGTCCTCATGTGGCTGCAGCAGAAGATTCTCCTCATCCTCTTTGGGGGGCAGCAGAGCTTTATTAAAGTTAGTCTTCCTCTTCAGCTTCCAGTATTGGTAGATAAAGTCTAATAGGTGGAGCGGCATTCCCAGGTCCTGTGCCACCTCATCAGGCTGCACCAACTTATAGAACTCCTCCTCCAGCTCCTGGAGCTTCTGTGCCCTCAGGCCCACCTTCTCTGTCTCAGTTGGGGGTTTATGTCGGGCTGGGCTTAGGCCAGGTTCCCCTGCTTTGGACTTGCTGTGCTTCAGGCAGTAGGATTTGAACTTCACCTCATCACCATCGTCCAAAATAGTTTTCATCTCCAGGTTGTGCTCAAAGGCACAGGTCACATGAAATGGAATGGTGCAGTTCTTTACTGAACACTGAAAGATAAGGTGAGAGGGTAAAAATTTATTGTGAACAATGTTGAAAACGGAAAAAAGTTGTTTTACTTTTTGTTTTAAATAAAAGCACTCCACATGATGCAAACCATGTCTATTAGCATCGATGTAGGCCTTAAATATTAAAACTCAAGGCAACCATTTTCAAAAAGGCTAATTTTTGCTAATATTTCAATAGTATTTAAGGGCAAAGTTAATGCTAAGATATTAATTTTTTATATTAAACCAAGCATATAAATGTCAAGCCTGCAACAGACATATACAAAAACGTTTTACCTTCTATTAAGCAAGTTGTTTTTTTACTTCAGAGCATCTAGAATTTCCACAATCGAATAACTCGATTACAAAAAAACGTTTGAGGCAAGGCTTCATTTAATTCACGTCAAAGTTCCTCTATGCTAAATGTCTGCATCACTCCTGCTTTGATACACATTAAAATTTAAGGCAGCGCGATTTATGTTACTCTCTGTAAAAAATTTGGAATTGAAAAAAAATTGGTGGAAATTGAAGACACCGGTGTGCATAAAAGGCCGAAAATGTCTAAAGTGTGGGACTATTTTACGCAGTGCAAGGTGGACAGTATAAAACAGAAAAGCGAAAGCATGCAGCTTATGTGAGGTGATGAACGTGTTATTACGATGGCTAATAAGAAGACGTGCTAGTTAGAATGTACAGTATCACTCGTAATTTATCCTTCCTCATTTCTCCTTCTCTTGCTTTCTCTAAATGGACGATTGAAGGGGGTACACGCCTTTTTCTTTTTAGACATAAAAAGGACAAATAGGCTAACTTATGTTTGTGAAGTTGTACTTCATAGTTTCTTTTCATGTACATCATAAATGTTTCACAGAAATGTTGATTAAATGGGTTTAGTTCTGGAGCCAATAAGACAAGGGTTTTAAGCTTTGATCTAAGTGTTGAGTGTGAATAAAAACCTTTTGTGAGTAATAGCAGCCAATTGCTTCTCATTTTAAGAGACCTTTCATGTTGCATAACACTACTGATAGTTGTTTAAAAACACAAAAGTATGATTTATCCGATTACTCGATTAATTGATTAAACAAATCAACAGAATACTTGATTACAAAAATTTGATAATTGCAGCCCTAGTCCTAACCAATAAGACCCAAATCCACCTAGACACCACTGTAGAAAAAATAACTGAGCCCTGAGAATCCCGTGTTGTCCACCCGAGTTGGTTTGATACATATGATAATTGACAGACTTTATTACAGTACAAGAATCAATGACAGCAATACGACTACTGTTGTCTTGCACCAAAAAAGGAAGGAAACAGCTTGTCATACATGTCAAAGTTGATGGTGGCCTTTTCAAAAAATGATGATTGTGCTGTAAATAAAGCATAGTAAGAGGAAGCAGAAGGAGGCATAATAATTTAATCAGTCACCTAGTAGCAACCATTCAATAACCTTCAAGAAATGTTTTAATGATCAAACAGCAGTAAACAAAGCATCCTCCCATCTTACCTGTATGCAGGCCCCAGTCTTGAGCTTACAGAGACTACAGATGAGAGACCAGCGGCTAGGTGGAATGTGGGACACTTTGGTGATTGGCTCCATCCTCTCTGGACAAGCTATGCTCACCTGTACACACAAATAGCTTTCAGTGTGAACATATGAAGGGTAATGTACAGTATAGGGTTGTACATTTAGCACATTTTTTAAGTGTAAAAAATCCTGAAAAAAAGCTGGGGGCACGGCCAGGCGTCCAGGGGTACTGGACGCTCATAGACTGCCTGACAACTGTACTGCCCCCTCTCAAAAGGGACAACAGACACCCCAAAAATAGTGCAGTGTGAACCTGGCATTACACATTTTATGGGGCCTACACCCCCACCCTTCAAAATGTTCTCAACAAATCTTGGCGATTTAGAAAATCGAGGCCTTTGGTAAAAAAAAATAATAATAAATCTGGAAATTCCAGAAAAATATTTTTAACCATGCATTCAGAGTATCCACTCAAATATCAAAAACATGCTTTGAGGCAATGTAGGGCTGTAGTTTTACTTTTAGCTGATAACATTGGTGTTAAAAGGCTAAACGTCATTCAAAAATGGTCAACAGAAATCAATTGTGTCCCTATTGGAAAAGTAACGGAAGCTCCCTTATCAGACTTGAGCTAAACCAGCACAACACTGGACCCTGAAGTCATTTACAGTGTTACAGCATTTCTTCAATAGATGATATACATGTTTGTTAGAGAAATGTTTTTTATAGTTTTAGAAGGATCTAATGTTATAGTAGTTAGTCTAGTTAGCAAGAAAGCTACAACAAAGTGGTCTCACTCTGCCTTCTCAGCCATGTGCTTAATGTTCACATTTTAAAGGCACTGCTTTTTCCAGGATAGCAAAGTGTAATATACATAATTCACAAATATGAGCAAAACATTCACATTTTAAAACCATAACAATCAACCTTTCACTAAATTGTTGGTTGGTATTTACCAGTAATCGAGTATTGGCACCTCAAGCAGTTAACCTAGTACTCTACTACCTGTTCACAATGCAGAACCCAAATCCTTAAGTAATCAGTAATTCCATGTTAGGTAATGCTCATTTCAAAGTGTACTTCTGTGTAAACATGTTTCATTTTAATCAGTGTTCTTAAGCATAAAGTTTACCTCAGGTATCCAAAGGGCACAGCTTACATGTGCCCACTTTGTGCCCGCTCGTGTAGCCTTCATAGCGCCTCCCTTTTTCGGACACAGAATACACTGTGGGTCGATGCCAAGCACACACGTCCTGCACAGCCAGTTTCCATCAGGGACCTTCACTATACCATAGCATGCCTACAAACAAAGATTTCAGATCAGGAAACAGATACTACGACTTACTGATACTTAAATACCAGTGTTTTAACATATTATATATATATATATATATATATATATATATAT